>JANZLC010000002.1:539018-560297 GCA_026413385.1 Erythroxylum gracilipes
AGCCCTCATTGATAACATTTGGTACTTATACTTTGGATCAAAATAAAACAATGTGAAATCAATTTCATAACCTAAGTGACCACTTCAGATTTTCTACCCATATGATTTCGGGTCAACGTTGCATAATTAATCTGATAGGGTAAATGACAAAATTAGGCAATACTTCCTTCTCAAAAGTTGTTCTACAGTGTCTTACGTTTCTAACGCCGCCAAGAGCATCCAATTTGAGTCAGTATTCTATGAGTTATGCACAATGACCTCAGACTGTGCACATTTGAACTTTTGGCTAGAACATGATCATTCTCTCTTATTGTACAATTCATATCATTCAGCTCCGATATCCAAAAATTGCAAACTTTATATCAATTTAAAGATAAAAGAATAAGCTACAACTTTGATGAAGACAACCTAGCCTAATTCGGCCTACATCAATACAATTTATTCAACCACCACAGGACACAATTTCTGTCTCTGACAGTGCTTCAGCTTAAGCTACAACTCACTTACATCCCAATTTTGAAAATCTTAGACGCATAATTAAAATTCGACCTCTTCACAAAGTTGTAGAAATATGTCTCTAGTTTAATAGGAATCAAAAACGAACTCATTCAGAAATTTATAGCTCTAGTTATAATTAGAAAACCGAAGCATGATCATGAAAAGTTCCAGTTCAAGACATTCCAGCAGATTCCACACTTTCATCATATCAATCACGTTCAAATAAATTCAGATAACTCTTAATTTTATGGAATGAAAAAGAAAAATGTCTTAGGAATCCATTGATCCAAGTTTCAAGTCACAATCATAATATATCAAAAACATGCATTAATAGCTTATCAGAACGAACAATTCATACATATTACACTGGATCTCAGACAGATTGTACAAAAACAACACTGAGTCTCAAAAGAGGGTATAAACCCTTCATAAGCATAACACAATGTCTTGTTGATATCAATGTCAAACAGAAATCAGAATACAAAATCATATGACTGTGAAATCCATTTACAGGAGCGGGTAGCGGGACTTATACAGGAGATATCGTGATTAGTATCAGCAGGAGAGACTAAGTCTCGATATCAGGAGACATCGAAGTGTCGATACAGGAGACACCGAGGTGTCAATAATAAGAGCAGCTGCAGACCCTTCTAGGCAGGCCTATTTACCCACAACTAGGACTCAACAGTTTTAAAACAAAACAAAGTCATTTTAGACATTTCATGCAAAGCAAGTAGACAATCATATCCATACGCAAGAAACACTTCAATATCACATTCATCAATCAATACCTCAGACCTTCATGTCCGGAATCAGTACACCATGTAATACACATTCATCAATATCAAATTTAATTCAATCATAGCACAACAAATCAGGTGAGACCATCGTAGGTTACTCACAAAAATTTACCATCTAAATTACTTACAAAATACCGCCTAAAATTACTTACAAAAGCTCCTTTATTGCTTATTGCCTCGACGTCCCGGCAATATCTGGAATAGGTCGCTCGATGCGTTCCTCTATAGAAGGTAATACAAGCATGTATCATTATTGTGCACAATTATGAATTCAATTATGCACACTCATATATATTAAATAGGTATGATGCATGTTCATGACAATTTCGGGTATCTTATTGTAATTTCATCATCAAACCGATCAGATATCAAAGCCCTCATTGATAACATTTGGTACTTATGCTTTGGATAAAAATAAAACAATGTGAAATCAATTTCATAACCTAAGTAACCACTTCAGATTTTCTACCCATATGAGTTCGGGTCAACGTTGCATAATTAATCTGATAGGGTAAATGACAAAATTAGGCAATACTTCCTTCTCAAAAGTATTTTTACAGTGTCTTAAGTTTCTAACGCAGCTAAGGGCATCCAATTTGAGTCAGTATTCTATGAGTTATCCACAATGACCTCAGACTGTGCACATTTGAACTTTTGGCTAGAACATGATCATTCTCTCTTATTGTAGAATTCATATCATTCAGCTCCGATATCCAAAAATTGCAAACTTTATATCAATTTAAAGATAAAAGAATAAGATACAACTTTGATGAAGACAACCCAGCCTAATTCGGCCTATATCAATATAGTTTATTCAACCACCACAGGACATGATTTCTGTCCCTTATAGTGCTTCTGCTTAAGCTACAACTCACTTACATCCCAATTTTGAAAATCTTAGAGACAAAATTAGAATTTGACCTCTTCACAAATGTTGTAGAAATATGTCTCTAGTTTAATAGGAATTAAAAATGAACTCATCTAGAAATTTATAGCTCAAGTTATAATTAGAAAATCTAAGCGTGATCATGAAAAGTTCTAGTTCAAGACATTCCAGCAGACTTCCACACTTTCATCATATCAATCACGTTCAAATCAATTCAGATAACTCGCAATTTTATGGCATAAAAAAGAAAAATGTCTTAGGAATTCATTGATCTAAGTTTCAAGTCATTTGGAGTTCAGATGAAAAAGTCATAGGCAATAGATTGAGGGATATTCAATTAAATACTCTATTCAGAACCTTATACATGCAACTATCACCATTTCACTGTAGAATAACGTTTTTTGGACGTAAGTTTCCACATTTTTGCAGCAACTCTCTTCCATCTTCTTCCTCTCCTCTACTTAATTCCTCATCACAAAGTTATACCTTACATTTGCTCCTTCATTTGCAACTTATCTTATACTAAACAACTCAAAATGCAACATTAGTTACAAATGCCAAAACCAGAAATTGTTTTTCAACACTATTCATCATCTTCTTCACCAAACCCAAATTTTTGTTTCATTCCTTTTCCAACTTAATCACTTTTAATTTGTCTATTATACTTGTAAGAACTCACTGAAACTTCCAAATGATTCAGAAACAATCCTAAACTTCAAACATCACAAATCCAACATTTCACTTCTCACTTCCGTAAATGTTTTTCTTTTCTACATTAAGGACTAACTAATTTATCTAAGAGATCACTTAAAAACAATAGACACAAGTAAAACAAATCCAGAATTCACACTTAAACACCTCATGAGATTCAGTTACAAAACCAGAAAATAAAAAACATCACTTACCTATTTCAACAGAAACTCCAACAGTCAGTGTAACTATCGCCTTCGGTGGATGAAGCAAACCAGAATAATCAATAACAAAGCAATATACGGAGCTGGTTTTGGGATAGCTAGCCACAACAGCCAGCTATCTTTCAACATTGGTAGGTACTTGGTCTACTTGGGTAGGCATTCAACAATGTTGGCTGCCTACCATTGTTGACAGGAAGAGCTGGTTTTACTGATGTATTGAACTACTTTCGGGGTCTTCAAACATTTTCTATTATAATTGTCCCTTATAATTGGTCTATTATTTAACTATTTTTTAATTTAAAAAAACCTCAAAATTTTTAGAAAATTCCTAAAAATTCCAAAATATTACTAAGAGTCTTCAAATAAAATTTTCAACCCAAGAATAATTCTCCAAAAATGTCAAAATATCCAAAATAGATCAAAAATGTCAAATATACCTTTTTTTAATTTCTAAGATTCACCAAAAATTTCGAAATGATAATAACTCTCTCTCAAATAAATTTTAAATGCAAATAATCCATACTTCGCATTTTTTTTAATCGCATTTATAAATCAATTATACCCGAAAAATACCATGAATGCATGTACAATTATTGTATGTGTCCAAAATGTTTATGCACAAATAAACAAATATTCAAATATGCAAAGCATAAAATGTATTGAATTTCCTTAATATCCTAACCCCTAATATGGGGCGTTACATCTAATGCTCCTCCGGATTGAGTCAGATTGAACATAGATTGTGCATTTAAATCGTCTTCATTGTCTGCATTGGCTGGCGGCATGATTTGTGATAGTAATGGGACTTGGTTAGGAGGTTTTGCCCAAAACATTCGGCAGTACACATTAGTTTGTGCTTAATTATGGGGTGTCTTTTCTAGTTTACATCTTGCTTGGGATCTTGTCAAGACTCACCATGTGTACAAGGAAGGAATCGACTTGCAGATTGACTTGCTAACTATGCCTGTCTTTTTGGGATAGGCATCACTACCTTTCAAACCCCTCCTATGGGTTGTGTTAAGATCCTCGTAGAGGATATTGTTATTGGAATCGGTTTTCCACGTTTAATTATTTAGTGTTTCAGATGTATTTCCTTTTAATAAAAAATTTATATATTTATTTTTTGATAAACAATTACCAATTTCTTTAAAAATTATGTATGTAATTTTAAAAATTAAAAATAAATATTTTGAAATGATAAATTATATTTTGAAACTTTTATCCCTTCACACAATTCAAACTAGAAAAACTGCTTGCTTTGAAATTGTGTGACTATCTAAAGTATCCACAACACAAAGCTTCCATGATTAATCATGCCACTTTCACTTATGAGCAAATGAAGGATCCATGACCAGTAAAACGACATTTAAATAAATAAAAGAAACATTTTTAGTTTAATTTCTAAGACTTAGACATGGCATCGGATTAGAACCAAATCCAAATTCAATCTGAAACTCAGTCTTGACCCATCCAGATTCGGACGTCCAAATGATGTTATTCTGATTTTTTCTTTTCCTAAAATGACATCTTTTTGCAGTGACGATGCAGGCCATTCGGTTCGGATTGGCTGAACTTGTTCTGTTGACTTCGGGTTGATCTTGGTCCCGATCCTTTTGCTGTTCCTACTAAGGCTTTGCTTATCATGCGTAAATTATGAGTTCAGAATACCCAAGATTAGGGATCGATGAGGTTAGAAGCACAAGAAGATAAAGAGTCGTCAGTATGTAACCTTGCTTGATTTACCCAGTCAGAGCCAAAAGAATTCTCAACTGTGACAGTGATCAATGAATCACAGAAACCATACAGATGAAAAGAATTTTCATTTCACAACATTCAAAAGGTCCAATGAGACTGAAGTGTGAGGCCAAATAGTATGGCATTACCATCAATTGCATAAGTAACACCAGGTTTCAAGTTGAATTTTTTTGACATATTCAACTTTAAGTTTGTTTCAGCCTGAATACGACTTAATCTGTTAGGAGTTTCAGTCATCCCACTAAGACTCAAACCCCATCCAAATTCATCCTCCGATTCATCAAACACGTTGACAGCCCATTGGACTTGCCTGTAATTACAATTTTTCATCTCAATCCAACCGTCGATTCCGGTATACTCGTCAAAATATTTCTCCAGCTTCAAAGAAATGGACCCAGTTGACACCCTTTCATGAGTGTTAATTCCTAATGTTGGAACAGATGGTCCACCAGATGTGTCAGAAGCTTTAAAATGTTGAAGAAAGTCTACAGGAAAGATGAGGGCACCAAAACTTAAATGCGGACTTCTTGATTTACGTACTTGGTGGAGACCTGAAAGTGAAAGCTTTATCCCTACAGGAAGTTGCAAGATAATTTGGCCGAAAGAGCTGAAGCAATTTCCATGTGTGATATCAGGTGGCTGCATTCTCAGAACAGAAACAGAATGAGCCATTGAAGCCATGATGTTTGATTTCCTCACCGACACGCCAACAGCGCTACCATTATGCTCGTTCAAAAGAGGAGGCCCGGCAGAGGCATGATTACATAGGCGCTTTCTCTGCCAGATAAGAGAAACATTAAACATTGGTCAACTAACTATACTGGAAACATCACCATGTTCAATAACACGGTTGACTGATATGCATTTCTGAAGAATGAAGATGCTAAAAGGGTTTTCTTAAGATCAGTTAGATTCCAAAGTAAAAAGCAGGCATGTTAGTTGCTTCTAAATAATCCAACCAAGTTTAGCTGACATCCTGTTAGTGATTCTAATGCCTTACAATACAAGAGTAGACAAACATTAGAGAAAAATATATATAACGGACAGCTTTACATATAACTACCTTGGAGGAATTTGTTGTAATTCCAAAATCCCAGAATTGAGCTCCAACTGGGACAGCAATAGCTGAAAGCCAGTCAGTAATACTTCCTAGATATAGCAATTTTTCTAGAGAAAGCGTGTTTCTAGAGAAATCATCACTATAACCCAGGCCTTTTTGACTGGACACAAACTCCGCTATAAGGGTATCCTTTTCTCGTATATTTGTTTCAAAGGTTAACCTTGACAGAATTCCAGCTCTGAGTCCTGCCCTGTCAAGAGCATCAAAATGCTCCTGATCAGTATCTCCCACCATTAATATGGTCCCCATTACATCAACCTCTCCCCTTACATGAGTACTAGTTTCTTGAAATGGACTTCCCTTGGAAATCTTGTAGAAAGAGAGCATTCTCTCAACCTTGTCTTGCCTGTCTCTAAGTTTCATCAGATCTGAAAAGGCTTCTCGTTGCAAACGCTTTAAAATCTCAATCTGAAACAATACAACAGGAAGAGCAGTAAGGCTTCATTGTATAGCATGATATTACATAGAGAACCATTAAATTTGTCAAGACAGAGTTATAATGGCAAATTCCATAAATAAAACCAGATAAAGTCATAGAAAAAGCTAAAAGGTTGACATACCAGATTATGCATCTAAGAAAGGAGAAAAAGCATAAGCTACCTCATCGATCAATCCAGTTCTTAGATAAGGGACTACTCTGACAATCAGCCCACCAATATGACAGAAAACAAAGTAATAGCCCTTCATGGAAAACAACAAATACAGCATATTTGTACATTTTAGGGCAACTAAAAGCTGCTCGCATTGTCTGTTATCTTGAAGTCCGAATGACAGAATTCTCCCAAGTCAACCACACTAAAATAAAACCCACTCGAGAATCACGGGATTACGGGTCTGGTTTCAAAACTTAGCAGGGAATATCTTCTGAGTTTTCGCAATGTGGGGAATTTAAAGCAACTACATTGCTTTGAGAGTTTTGACACACTTAACCAATAAAGGTGAGGTCTAAACGAAGATGCAGTTTCTAAGGATTGACATACTGCGTAGAAGGGTCAACCAGAATATTTCATTAACAGGGTCGCAGTGAAAGCCCCATCAACATGTAGAATACCTTACAACATAAAATGTCAGTTATTTCTTCAAGATTCGGGGAGTTTATATATCAAAAACCACCTAAACGAACTAGTTAAAGATTGAAATTTCCATTTACTACTAGCTAAAAGGCTCAAGAGATACCATATAAATGACAACTTAGAAATTAGGAAGAACCAGTCCCTCTTTCAGCCAAAGAAACCACAACTGGACGACCTCTTGATTACACAAGCATCTGAAAGAACTTCAAGAACGTAAACACTAAAGGTATGGCTGTCGATCAAGAAGAAACAAGAATTGCATATTGAACTTTTTAAAAAAACTTCTCATCTCCACTGCAAAACATCACTTTTTCTTTCTCCTGCTTTCACGATTGAATCAAGAGTTCATAACCCAAAAGGAAAATGCCACCCACTTCCACAATAGACTACTATAAGCACACACACACACATGAAAAGAACTTGGCAGTTCTGAATGTATCAGAAAGAAAAAAGGGAACAAATCAATATTACCGGATTGCGGCGATGAACAAGACCGTTGATGAATTCTTGGCTGGATTTAGCAAGCCTTTTAAACGTTTCCACTGCAGAAGCCACAGGATCCATTTCTCAGCGATTAAAATGAAGAAAGAATCACCAAACACAAACCCTCAATTTGGATTTCAAGAGCGGGAACATCAGAAGCATTAATCAACTGAAAACGGAGCCAAGTCTTTTATAATTTTCAGTCAGTTATACCCTTATCTATCCACCGTTTCATCTTTCGGTAATTACTATCTTGTAAGAACTCTCAAGTTGAGGAAACATGAAAGGTAAGTGCTCATGTTAAAAATATACTTTTTATAACATTATCGTGTAATATTAAAATTTGTTAATAATAATTAATAACATGTTTTTAATAAGTTAAAATAAAAAATTTAATTTCTAAATACATAAAACTATAGGTAAGATTTGTTCTAGTTAATTTTTTTAAAAGACAAAGATATATAATTCTTAATAAAATTAATTTCTAAATAAATAAAAATATTGTTATGTAACATTTTTTTTAGAAAGTATTTATATTTAATATAATACTCTTAATTACTTCATTGTTGATTATTTTTCAACATTTTCATGGAACTAAATTATATTAAGAATAGTTGTAGAAAATTTAATGCAGGAGAATTATGGAGGACAAAAAATTAAGCATAAGATTTTTATTAAAAATTTAAATTAAAAAATATGAAAATAAATGTGTATTTTATCTTTTTCAAAAATTGACTTTCATTAACACTTATTATGATTTTAAGAAATATTTTAAAAACTAAACCAAAAGTTATACTAATAAGGCAAAGGTTTAAGGTTTAAAAGATTAAGGTGGTATTAAACAATTATAAAAATAATTAAAGATTAAATAAAATTAAATAATTAAAATTTGCCTCCATCCATCGAATAATTTGAAGTATAATTAAAAAATAAAACTGTTAAATAAAAATTTATTTATTTATTTTAATTTATAAAATCAATTAATTTAAAAAAATGACTTATCAATTAATAAATTGATTAGTTATTTAATAAAAATAATTATTAAAATAAATTGAACTAAAAAATTAATAAACAAATTACAAAGTTTACCTATTCAAGATTTTTACTATTAAATATACTAAATTAGATTTTTTAATCACCAATTTTATATGAAAAATGTCATATGATTGTATTAATATGGGCCAAAAGAATCAAATGTCTTTTCCTAAGGCCCAAACTGGAATCTCTATGGCCTAAATAGGAAAGACTCTTGAGGGCTTTTATGGAAGTTACTAGCCCAATTAATTGTGCCAGGTTTAGTTAGGTATTTTCATAAATATAAATTTGTTGAAGTAGAATAAACTTATTTTTCTAAAAAAAATGTTTTAATGGTAAGATTATTCCTCGTAACCAAGTTGATTCAAGTTTGAATAATGAAAATAACTTCTTTGTAAATAGGGGATATTAATGGCAGCCCGGAATGGGTAAGCTTGTGGCCCACACATATTTAATCAGTTGCTTATGTAGCGTCAGATACTAAGTGGGTTAACAAAAAAACATCAAATTAATATTTTGTAGCGAAACAGCTATTTAATTTTAATAGTTAATTAAATCAAAATACATACTTAGAATTCTCAAATAAATTTTGTGATACAGAGAATTTGCCTGAATTGAGTATACATATATTTATATTATATATGAGAAATTGATAATGAAAGCAGTGAAAGAGCTCAACAAAACTGAGGAAACTCTCTTCACTAAACGAAACTGTTCACATAGTTTTTAAGAAGGTTAGTGACCAGTATCTTATAGGCTGTTTCTGTGGGGTGAAAGCCGTCCCAGAACACGTATTTAGATGCATCAGGACACGTGTGTGGACTGAATTTGTTGCAAAAAACTGCTGCTTCTACCAATCCTGTACCGCAACATCCTTTATCTCCAAATTCAAAACCTGAAAGGAACAAGAACAAGACACGGTAGTTTGAGAAACAGAAGAAACAACCTTACCTTAAAAACAGTTTAGCAGAAGGAACAAGAAACGAACCGTAAGATCGGTAGTTTTTTATGAGATCTAACAAGGGCGTGTACACATCAATATAGACCACTTTTGAAGAAGGCAAACTGCTCCTTAGAGAATCCAACGCTTTGGATAGCTTGGAGTTGAAGAGCTGTGATCCTTGGTTGTACGTTTCGTTGCATTCCCTCGTTATTCCTCCGGCCAACGTTCTCGTCGATGGCAGACACCCAAGTGGCGGTGCCCCAAAGACGCCTACTCTAAAAGTCCCAAGTCCGTACAACTCCTTCATTTATCCGTCAGAACTTGTTAATTGCAAGTTTGCAACCCTTTTTGTGTTTCATTTTTGTTAAGTGTTTATGGTCTAAAACAATATTTAAAAACTTAGGATGTATAGTATTCATTAGATATAAAAGTAATTTAATCAATATTTCAAAATTCTTATAAAAATTATTAAAATGATAATTACATAATTGAATTCTATTTTAGATTATGAATATTATTTACAATTTTACAATTGTAATTAAGTGCCTTATCATTATTTAATATAAGAATTCAATACATCAAATCTTCCGTTCAGTTACTTTGTTCTAACCTTGTTCTATTAAATTTCATCTATATATTTATGTGAGGTCATACAAATATGTGGATGAGATTTAACAGAACATGATATGAACACGAACAAAAGATTTGATCCCAGAATTTAACTATATTATCATTACTTTGTAATTATCATCAACTAATATTATTTTAATACCCTAATAAATAATTTATAAAATACACGGGTAAATTTAATTTAGATAAATGGACTAATTTCTCTAGTTGTTAAATAAAAAATATGTTTTAAAATATATTTTTTTATTTTAAAAAAACCATTGACCATAATTTTCATGAAAACTAATAAAATAACAACTCCATAATCTTTTCCATTTATCACAATCATATTTATATTATTTGGTTATTTCGTATTTATCTTTTTGTAAAAATTTGTGATATAATTATAATTTACGTAATTTTTTTATATTTTTACAAAAAAAAAGCTTAAAAAACCTTACCTTAACGAAGTTTGTGGCAGAAACCACCAACATGTCAGTGTAGGATGAAATATCGTAGTGAGCTGCTCTAATACGAGTAGTATAATATGTAGTAGCAATGTCATTGCTGCTTTGCACCACCACAACTACTGCTTTCTCTAGCAAAAGCCTTGTCTTTTCATCTCCGATCAGTCCTCTCACCTTCTCTATGTACTCTTTGAATTCTTGCAGTTGACCATCTAGTGATGTCACCGACTGATTTATAGAAGAAAGAACAAAGTTGGGTCAGTTTTGTTTGGATTCGAGAACAAGAAAACACAATAAAAAAGAAAAAAGAAGTTTCAGGTTTCATTACTGCAATTTCTGAGGTCAGAGGATCGTATCCTGAACCACCAGTGGCAAAGCAAACACCTGTGAGTAGATCTTCAGGTCGCAAGTTTGGATCCCTATAAGCTGGTAAGAGATCTTTAACTCCCAACTCTTCAGCTGGAATTCAGAAAACGAGATTTTGATGAGTTCATACAAATAAATATTTCACTAAAATAACTTGGAATTTGATATTTGATGTCATTGTTTTTCTGCAGAATTATCTCCAAACTGTACTGCTATGATAAGGGAACTGCAAGCACAACCTAATAAATCTGCGGGGACTTTTCCATTGGAAAATCTTCCAGTAGGTACTCCTCCCATGAAATCTCTTCCATAAGGTGGGAAGTTGCTCTTAGCAAGCGTTGTGACATCGTTGTTGTTTCCTGTATCAACAATGGAGTCTCCAAACACGATTACAGCTGAAACTGTCTCGTTATTTGGAAGCTTAATGACAGCTTCAGTAATACCACTGAAGAGAAGAAGCAGAAAAAGAGAGACCCAGATCAGAGTTGTGGATGAACAAGTGGCAGAAAGCGACAGGTATCCGAAACAAGACGCCATTGTTAAAGTTAGAGAATGACTACAACTGAGAAATGACGGGTTCGCTTATCAGATCAATTCTTTTATAGCTTTGAAACATGCCTAAAAGAGAGAAATGTGTCATTAATTACTATCATTTATATCACCTACAATGAGGTTGGATGGATCTGTTAAATTTCTGCTTGTTTGTTTTGACTTTTTGTGATGATCATTTCTCCAAAAAAGAGAGGGGGGATCAAAAAGAAGTAGTAAACTTTAAAGAAGAGAAAGTGTAACCTGTGAAGCAGAGAAGAACACAGAAGATGCCCATAAATTCCCTCTGCGCCAACTTCCTGCTTACGATCAATTATTAGTAACCTTAACCAAATTATTGAAAAGCACAAAAGTAAAAAGTAACCTAACTCTTGTCTTAAAATAGGCATATACATATGCTTCTGCTTCATCCAGTTATAATGAGTAAATCTCTAACCGTGAGCTATATATTTGCCGTGGCACCTTCGTGTTTAATTGCATTCAGACAAAAAGTTTCAGAAAGCCATTGGTTTTGGTTCCTGCTCTTGTAATTCATTAATAACTGACTCACAAATCTCATTCTAGTTGAAGAAATGTGGATTAATAGGCTAATTCAGACAAATTTGGAGTTGATGGTAAATAATTAACTTATTATTGTTTTACAATTTTGTCTTTTCTCATAAAGTTGAACAACTATTAATTGCATTTTTTAAAGTTGAACAACTATTAATTGCATTTTTCGATTTTTCAATAAATTAGCGATTAAGTTACGTAATTTGATCAAGATAAAGATAATAAAGTGACCAAATAAATGATCTAAATCAATGGATAAAGTCCGGGTGAAAATGAATCTTAATTAGTGTAGATCGGACCTATATTGGCCTTGTGATAGTAAAGCCCGATATGAAAACTATATATAAAAGTTAAGGTCTCTTGCAGTTGTTTATATCAACCGTAAACATAAGGAGTCTCTGATCCGTTAAAAGAGCTTATGTATTGGGAAAACTATAGAAAGACCTAAATCTCGTGTCGGGAAACATTTCCGTAAAAGCTTGAAAGATTTGTGTTCATTTGGAGCTCGAAAACAATATCAGAATCAGAGATAGAACCGAAATCAGATATTCCGCATTATTTTTGTTTTTAATCCTTTCATGTATGATCCTAAGTACGTAATAAGATCTGTACTATATATTAGAATTATTACTAATTATACCCAATATTCTAAATTTGATAAAAGATACAAAATGTCTTATATTATTATTTTTAAATATTTAAGTTAGTTCTTACCATTATTTATGATATCACGTTATACTTTTATTTTTTCAAAAGATATTAAGAACGTGTTTAATTTTAAGAGAATTAAGTTTTTGATAGCGGGATTGTTTTTATTTATTTGCTTATCTTATTTCTCATTTACGTATTTATTTACTCATTTTATCGCATTTATTCTTTACTTCTTGATCTATATTTATTGTATTATATATTTTTATATTTATTTAGATATATTAAAAACGATCTCTTTACTAATTAAAAAATATATACACTTTTCGACTTTTTCATACCCCAAGTTGAACAAGACTTGTAAGTTTTCGATAATTTCTATCATATGAGTCGTTAATTTAATTTATATGATGTCACAACAATTTAGAATTATAGTTGATTTAACATTAAAAATAACTTCTTTAAACATTACTAAAAGATATTATTTTCACATTATCATTTTATAAAGCATATAAATAAGTTCTTATTGTTATTTTTACTACCGTATTTAATAAAATGATACTATTTTAATTGTATACAATAAAATTTACTGTAATTATTTATTTAAAATATTTTATAAAATGCTGATATGCTATTCGTATATTCAACTTTAATTTTCGATCATAAAACAAAATTTTGAAATTTTTACCTGGGTCCACGGTCCCTTTCACCAAATTTCGTCTCATCACAAGTTTCAGTCTGTCATTGACTCCACCAGTCTGGTGTGAACTGTATGGTTACTGGCTCCCTTTTTGAGGAAAAAAAGCATAAGAAAATTCAGTCGAATGCAGAATTCAGGCAGACTTGTCACATCACATGATATCCATGCACTTCATTGAAACAGAAAAGCCTTTCTCGTGCAGTCAAAAATCTAGAGTTCTATCTCAACTTTAAATGGGTTTCAGAACAGAATTCCATGTAAGAAAACAAATGATACGGTAGGTTTTACGTTGGATACTAATTAAATGTATACGTATAGGACCAACAGAAAGTAATTAAATGTATGTCTGATTGACCAGACAGTCAGTTAGTTGGGAGTTACTCTCAACTGCCAACTATTGTCCTTGCTGATAAGAATCATGATCTTGGCTTAACATACTCAACGACTCCATTGTTGATTCTCTCAGCTCTTGCCCTCTTCAATTTCTTTTCGTTATCAGCTAGTTGTCATGTCTCTACTTAAATTCCAAAGGCTCCTTTCCTTGCGGAGAGGGTGGTTGTTCCGTTTTCGTATTAATTAAAGAAAGGATGGTAACACACAAAATGTTAAGGAATAGAAAGATGGTCTCGGAATTTACCAAAAAAAAAAAAAAGAAAGATGGTCTCGGACATAGTGTAGCACACAAAAAATGAAACAGAGGAATTGATCCACGTTCCTTAAAAGCCAGCTCTCCACGTATGCTGGACTAGTGTCCACTTGTTTCATAAATGTTTCAGATCTTCGATATTCTTGAGCTTTGCCAATTGGTTCAGTGTATTATTTTAACTTTAAATTATTGATCAGTATAATAATCTATATTTAAGATTAAGAGTTATTATGGATTGTTAAATAAATATGTAATGTGTATTCAAAGATAAGGAATAAGAAATTTTTGGTTACCCTTCCAACTTTCGGCTCTGTTGGTGGAGATATACACGCGGTATATGGAACACTCCCTCTTCACTGACTTGTTTTCACAATCAGGAACACATCATGTAACCACAAACTAATGTATATAATCACCGTCACAGAACAAAACCAAACTTCCAACCACCGTAAGTCAGTCAGCCAAGTGCAACTGTGCATAAGATGATTTGTATGTTTCAAGCATCCTTGTGGAAGAGGGCTTTATGCTGGCCTTAATTCACACAAGATCAACAAACAATTGCATCACAAAATCTCTAAGGTTATATACCATAAAGGACTAGCCTGAATTTGTTCTTCAAAGAAAAGGAGAACTTGTCCAGAGAAGCAAAGAAGCAGATACATGTGCAAGGAGTTTATTCAATTTGCTCTTCATCAATACTTGGAAAGCAATCAAGCAGGTGAGACATTAAGTTAGATGATACTACTATTTCATCTTTCTTTTCAAGGGTTACTAAATTGAATTCAAACATAAACTCATTCAAATTTAATAATTGTCATTAATAGACGTTAACTTCAAATCCAACCGAGTAATTTTGACTCGGCCTAAGCTAATCTACCATTTTTACGTCTACCAAAGAAATCTAGGTGTCCAGGTTTGCTGTAACCTGAACAACCCGAAAAGGACGCGGCTACTGGCATGGTACTATGAGGTTTCATTGTTGGGTCCAGATATGTGACATTTCATTAATACCCATTTGTTCAGCTGGAATTGACTGTTACCCGGAGGAAAAATAGGAGGAGCCATCAATTTCAGATAATTAAATACTGCATCTACCAAAGAAAAAGTAAACTCAAGGGCTACCGAAGCTGTACAGCCCCTTTCATGCCCGCGTCTCTTCTGGAGCTTTAAAATTCACTTGGTTCTTTCTAAACGTAATCCGACCAGAAGACGAACATTTCATGCTAGAAGAGGGTAGTCTTTGTTGGGTAATAGAATCCTGTCCACAAGAAGTTCTAAAACTCCCATCAGGTCCCAACTGAACGTACTGTAAATAATGTCCGAATGCACTTTCACAAAGAACTACTTGAATTCTAACACAAAACGGTTAACTTATATGCAACTAAGAAGTGGCTCAAGTTGAACAATTACTTCCAAAGATGGCCACTCCAATTGAGAAATGGACAATCCTTTATTTGATCACAGCGAAAGCAGCCAAATTGCATATTCTTACTCAAATTACAGTTCGGGAAGCAGTATCTAACAGCATATTGCGAGTTAAGTTGACAAAGATAATTAATTTCTATACAATATTAAATGCGCTGTGAAGGTTCTACATAAGAAACTCCAAGCAATCCACACCAACTCCGAAAAGCCCACTGGAAAGTAAGGGTACGTAGTAGGACGGACTAGGGCTAGACATCAATGAGCACTTACGAGAAATGGGTGCTGACATACTCCACACTCGATGGTCTCAGACCCTGAGCTGGGAACTTGGACCTACAGAGGACAAATCACAGTGTCAAGTATCAACCAAACACAAGAAGTGAAAATCCTAACCCTCTGGAAAGTGATAAGCAACAGTTCCAAACCTGTAAATGGACAGTGCAAGTTGGGCAAGCAACTTCCTTCATTCGCCTCCCAGATCCATCTGACTTGGATCCTATAAAGCAAATGATTCGAAGTTAGGCAGATTCTAGCTTGATCAAAGGTGACAGGCTTAATCATCAGACTGAATCACAAACAAACATAGGTTCCACCTATCAAGAAGATGTAGATAAAGTTCAAACAAGCTATTACCTGATGATGCCTTTCGATTCTTTTCCATTTCCTCCTGTCAATCATGATCAAGCATTAAAAACGAGTAGAAAAGTGAGACTGAAACCAAACCAGATTCTATCAGATGGTTATAGCAGGAGATCTAGCATTACTTGAAGCTTCTTGGCAAGATCAGCGTGACTACGCAATGCAGCCGGTTTACTGGCAGCTTCCTTGGCATTGTTCAGCCTCTGAGTCACTTCTGCCTGAAAGACAATGAAATTGGGAAACTTAGAAAATCATAAATTCTGCAGATAAAAAGCTTTTAGAATAGAAATTTAAGGTCTTAGGTAATAATTAAACTTCACGTCCCTAGACCACAAAAATTCTGGTTAATTAAAAGCCTAACTTGCATAGAGAACAGTACACAGATAAAGAGCCTAAATTTCAGATCCCGTGCGGTAATGTGATCAAAGTATGAGTCCCATCACCATTCATTGTCATACTATCTACACAACTAAGTCGCTTGAATCATTGGAATTCACAAGAAGAAAAAATGTTAGTCAAGAATACATCAAGAAATTCAACTAAATAAACACAAATAGTTCTCATAGCTGATTTATTATGTACCACAATTTGATCAAAGGATGAGTTTCATCACCATTCATTGTGACACTATCTACACAACCAATTCAAATGAATCATCAGAACTTAAAGCAAAAAAGAATGTTTTAGACAAACAGTTCTGAGCTGATTTTTATGAACCACTGTACTTCACACGGTGCTGCAAAAAAGATAACCTGTCCTATGACAAGAAATGAGAAATGAAAATGACACACACAAATCTACAGTACATACCATGCAGCGGTCACAAACTCTAACAGGCTGTGCGTTCTCATCAGCAGTAAGAGCAATTCTTCCATGAGTACATTTGTCACAGAAAATGTCTCCACAGTTTCTGCAGTGGTGCTGAGAAATGTAGGAAAATGTTGCCATAAGTTTACAACAAAAGAGAGATAAATTGTGAGGTTTCGCAGCCATGAAACATCAATCTACCTTGCGCCAAAAAGCCCCAAAATCAGTGCCGCATGCTGTACACTTGGAAACAGCTTCATCAGGGACCTATGCATAAAATATCATAAAAGTAAGACAAATGATTCTAGGTCACAAATTAAACATCAGCCGTTCTAAACCCCTTCTCCATCTGCAATCCCCCATAAGAACCTGCTCTTTACTCCAGAATAAGGAAAAGAGAAAGTAAAAGACTTGATGGACATTATTGGCCCAAAAATTACTAAGTTGAATTTCTCAAAAATAATCATTGAAACAAATACTTTTGAAACAGCTTTGAATTACCCAATGATCCTTCTCCTCATTGCTTGGCTTCATCAAGTTCATCCAATCACCTAATCCTTTTTTCTTCTCAGTAGGCTGTTCAATTGTCTTTGGCAAATCTGAAGGCCTGCTAGATCCACCCATCTCCTTGAGCTGCATTTCAAATAAAGAGAAGAGAAGATGCTTCACTTGCACAAATGAAAAAGTAAACATAAACGGGCGATAGTACAGCAAATCAACTCCCTTTAACTTGATCATCGTATCAGAAATAATAGAATGATGGACAAAATGTTCATAATAGTCTCTCAAATCCCACAAAATAAAAGAATCTCAAGAAATGTGTAGCCTATTAGAATAAAAGGAACCCACAATGAAAAAGATGGTGAGGTTGGTAAACCCACTCACATTTTGGTGCCAGAAGATCAATTTCATTCCACAATTGATACGTACTACAAATATGAAATGTCACAGCTTTTTTTTTTAATAATATTGCAAGTATGACATGATTGAAAGCGTAGAATCTTAAACAAATATATATGACAACCATGTAAAACATGAAGAACATTAGATCTTCATGGCCAACCAACCTGCACAGTTGCAGCTGTCACGGTATCAAGAAGGGTATTTGTTGTATAACTATTTGATTGCAATCTGATACGTCTTGGCTCTATATCCACAGAGCTCTTGGACCAAATTGCCAAAGTAGAGGAATCGGCAACCTACATTTTAGAAATATTGACACCAATACTGAGCCAAAAATTAAGAGGAAGAAACGCACCCAAAACGGGACAAACTAAGGAATCTAAGAGTCAGAAAATCTACTTCACATCTTGTGATATTCTCGAGAGGATATATTCTCAAAGTCCGCCCTGTACCAGGATCAAGCATGCGGATTCCATCCAAACCAATCTACACAGAGATGAAACAAAATCATGACTCATGTCAGGAAAGTTGCAATTCAAAGATCTTCACTTCAAACCAGGATAAAAATTGCAGAAATCCCATCGAGCATAATTATAGATGGATTAGAAGCATGAAAATTCGTGTAACATTTTATACAACCAACCCTTCGCACATTCACTCTTAGCATACATAAGAACAAATTTAGAGCCATCCTGCTATATTCTACATAGTCCAGAATTGTTCAAAAACACCTGAAAAAGAGTCATTTATCCATTCAACGGGGTGCAATATAACTTCAAAGTTAAAACAAATCCAACCAAATAGATATTGAGAATACGGGACAAATGTACAAATGCACAAGTGCTTTCTGTTTCGTATGCTATATACACCATCCTACCTGGCAAAGAACGTCCATGGTGCTCTGCCCCACACTTTCAGCAAGCAACTTAACCCTGAATTTTTGGAACGCGCTTTTGACATCTTGTTGAGTCTCTGCTTTGGGCACAGCTCTAACAATCTTAGGAGACCCTGAAACAGAACTTGAATACGAGTCTTTCGTAGAGGGAAAGCTAATAGCTCTTCCATAGTCATCAAACCCAGACCACGTCGACGATTTTGGAGCTGTCCCTCTTGCTCCATAAGGCTCCACTTTACCACCTTGATACGCATAAATCCCATCTCCATACCCATCGTCACGACCCAAACCCAAATCGTACCGGCTCTCTGGTCGCTTACCATAAGGATCCGAACCCAAATCGGATCTGCTCCGACCGAGGCCTCCGTATTTGTCGTCAAAATACCCAACACCCTGATCATACTTCTCGTAATTAGTATCATAAGCAGGTGGCAAACCCGATCCTACCGGATTGAACGGTGCATTGTACATGGAAGAGTATGTTGGAGTTGTGATAGGGCTGGGATTTGATGCAATTGGGTTCGGTGCAGGTGGAGCAGGGGCGTAACTTGGAGCCGTCTGATGTTGATCGTATGGGGGGTACAAGGGTTGCTGAGGGGCTGAAGACTGGTAGTGCCCGTGTGAGTCGTAGGGAGGAAAACCTGACTGCGATTGAGATGGCTGTGGCTGGGATGCTACATTAAAGGACGATTGGAGATTATTAGGGTTCGGAGGCGGAGGAGCACTTGTAGTGGTCGTCGGAGCATAAACGGGATCGGAATTCTGAATGTATGGAGGATAACTTGGGGGATAATCGGAGCCGCCGTAATTGGTCGTGAAGGGTGGCGCTGATGCGTAGGAGCTCTGGTGGGGATCGATCGGATTGGGATTGTTAGGATTAGGGTTAGGGTTTGGAAGATGATATTGATAATATGAGGAGTAATCACCTTGGTGCATAGCTGATCTGATCAACCGTTCCTCGGAGCGGCACGAAGGATTACGGCTTTCTATTTTTCCGGAACTTTCGTTTTGGGTTTCTAAACTCTAAACTCTAAAGAGAAGTGACCGGAGAGGGGAGGACAGGAATAATTGGCTGGAAGACGCTTTCTTAGAGTATAAACATCAACACGGAGAATTAAGTTAACCTCTGTTTGGAATGCCGCGCGTCACTATCGAGCTATCATCAGCTTATTACAACCCGAACCCGACTTGTTCATGATTCACGTAGGACCCGCCACTTAATGCCAAAGTGTATGATCAGGGGCGCGATTCAAGCCACGTGTACTGCCTACTTATCCGAATCGTTTGTAGCATGAGATATATTTTTGTTTTCTTAACTTCCAATAATTGCATTTTGTCTCTACATTACCAAATCCATCGCCGTTTTGAACATGACTTATTTTAATTTAGTAAATTAATTCCGTAGTAATTAAATATTATAATATTATTTTAACTTAAATTAAGTCATTTATACCAAATAAGACCAATTTTATGAAATTTAATTTTAATGAACACAAAAATTGAATATTTTTAGATCAAAAATATATTAAATTTGAAATTAAATATAACTTTAATTGAACAATATATTTAATAATAAAATTTTGAACATTATTTTATTAAAAGTATAAGTTGAAATTATTACAGGCATAATTTAATATATAATTAAGAGTAAAAATAAATTAATGCACTTATTTAGAATATAATATTTTTAACTAATTAAAAATATAATAAAAATGATATATTTATCCGATGATAGAGTCATAGACTGATCAATTAAAATTAAAACCATGTTATTTTAATAAAAATTAAATTAAAAGAATATCATTTAAACAATTAGACTATTCAAATGAAATTGACGAGTGTTTCTAAATCTGGACTTGTCATAAAATTCAATCAAATTGACCCGTTAATTTTGGTTGAATCAATGGACCAACCTTCCGTTCCTGTCCTTTAGTCATGCTTTGCGACTTATCAACGTGTTAGGCACGGGCACGTCCCGACTCCGAGACTTCAATGTCAGGGCTCCAGCTTGACTTTTTGCCAATTCAAAAAAAACAATCACCAAGGCCATTATGTAAACTGTAGAATACAAAGAGGACTTAAATTAGGAGGATGTGATACTATGTTTCTATGTTTTCCACTGGCTTAAAGTACAGTTGTAACTGTAATATTTAATTCAACTTCAAACCGATGTTATATTCTAAAATTAATTATTATATAAAGAGTACTTTATTAAGCGGCTGTTTGGAACACAGTAAATTGAATTCATGAGCGAATTGGATTCAATTACATTAATGAAATTGGAATTGAATTCAATTTACGTTGTTTGAAACAAATCCAGTAATATTAGAATTGAATTCAATTACACTGTTTGGAACAAATCCAGTAATATTAGAATTAAATTCAATTACACTGTTTGAAACAAATCCAATAATATTAGAATTGAATTCAATTATTTCATATAACACATTTATCCCTGACTACAAAATAATGTTATCAACTAATAAACATTCACACTTACATAGAACAACTTATAAACATCAATTTCATTATAAGTAATTTCATCAAAAAAGTTTATTATTAAAAA
>JANZLC010000002.1:577760-592049 GCA_026413385.1 Erythroxylum gracilipes
TTGTTGAACCATTAAGATATATCTCATAATAGATCATATTAAGTTATGAACTAGTTTTGTGATGCATAGAAGGAAGTATGTCATATTAATAGATGTACAACCGCTATGATCCTTTCTAGTTTTATTACTTAATTATGATTAATGTTGCGCCTAAAGAAGATAAAGGGGATTTAAGTTTTGTTACATGCATATTATGTTATATTGTTAAACCATGATTAAGTTATATGGGCCAAGTGGGAGACTGTTAGATAATTTCATTAAATGTGGCCCATATATTTTTGGTTTAATTATTTAAGTATATTAAATCCCATTAGTTATTTGAGTAAAGAGATATTAGGTTTAATTAAATTAAATAATATTATGTATTTACATTGATGGAATGTAAAGATAATGATAATGAAAAGAGGTGTTGTTTAAATTTTAAATAGATAACTACCTCCCTCTCTCTACTTATAAGGTTTTCAAGTATCTCTCCATCAACAATATATACAGAAAATAAAGAAACAAAGGCCAAGAGAGAGAAAAACACAATTTACGAAGATCTTGAAAGATTATTGAAGATTGTCTACTCGGAAAGTATCGGAAACACAATGGATCAAGGTACGCTAATGTTATTGTGAAAATTTATTAAATTCTAAGATCCTGCAATTGATTATATAAGGAAGAATTAACATTGAAGTCCAATAAAACTATGTGAGGTCATCAACCTAGGATACATTTTGGAAACTCAAAATAGGCAGTTGAAATATTAATCTCAATATCTGAATGGTGTACGATTATGGATTGTCTATGACTGCTGAAGTGCAAGCATTACAATTGTCCATTACATTTCCCCATTATTTTATATTGTGTTAGGTGGGGCAAAATTCTGTGTTCTTAATCAGAGAGACTGGGTGGACCTTGAAATATATAAATGCACCATCTTCTGTGAGTCCTAGAGCAGGTTTCGATGACTTCAGTCTAGAGTAACTTCCTTCTGCTCTTGTTTGAAACCTGTTTTGAGTTGCATCTTCATAGACTATATTCCTATGATCTGAACCCGGCTGTCCCAGTACCATTTCTAGTTTTGAGTTGGATCTTCATAAACCATATTTGCTATTTGCTATTTGCTAAGCATAGGTTGAAAATTCACATTTGAAACCACAAGTCCTCTTCCTAGGAGACCATTTAAGTCATCTTTTTCCGTGTTGCTTCGATCTTGTGGTATATGCTGGCGACTTGAAGTTGTTTATCTGTATAATCGGTTATCAAATGTAATGATCGTGCACGGTATTTTTTGATGGACTGCATAAATTCAGGTATTTTCAGATCAGTATCATTTGTAGTCACTTGAGACATTGTTTGGGGCTTTCCTCCTGCTTCAGGTATACTGGTTTCTTATTTTTTGAATAAGATAAGAGTTCCTCCTATGAGAACTAGCTCCATTTGACTTTTTAATGTTTCTGGTTCCCTATTTAGTATAGAAGTTGCAAGGTGGGGACGTAGTGGGAGAGGAAGTGCGAGCATCACCTAAGAAAATACTGCAACTCTCGAATCAGGTAAGCTGCTTATGCAGTTCCACAAAGGCTGTAGGAATTTGAATGACAATTCTTTTAATAAGCCTAAGCGAATTCCTGTGAAAATATAGCCTTCCATTTGGTAGATTTTTAATCTTTTTATAATCTTTATAGAGGCTTTTACATATATCTTGGACGGAGATAGGTTGCAGCCTTTGGTCTTCTGATAAATCAACACCTATCCGCCACAGGTTACAAGCATTGCAATTCAGGGCTTTGTCAAACTAATCAGTACTGAAATCCAAAGTGACTCCAGAACCTTAGATCCAGATTCGAACTCCGTCTTTGCTAGCACACTCGGCTACATTCAATTCCAGAAACAAAAAAGAAGGTATGGTGGGTGAGAAATATCGAAATCTATAACTTAACTTCTCTAAAGTTATGCGTGTGAATACTTCCCTTGGGGTTTGAACAAATGGAAATGTTGAGGGTTATCTATTAACTTAATAAAATTGATTTTATTAACCTAATAAAATTTATTTAGTTATTTAATATTAATTACTAATAATTTATATATGTTCAAATTTTAATTTTAACTATAATAGAGAGATTGAAAGTGAAAATTAAAACGTATCTTAATTTTTATTCATTGTAATTTAATTTTGTAAGTGTGTATTTGTTCCATCTCCTTATTAATCCTTGATATGTTCACTAAATAATAATACCATGTTACTTTCATACGACATAAAATACTATGTTTCTCTATTATTAGTTAGATAAATATTCTTAATAATGTATTAATAATCTAAAAGATTAATATATAAGTTATTTTGAAACATTATTCTAAAAAATATCCAACTCTGAAACTTATTGAGATAGACGCTTTATAACTTACAATTTCCAATTATTTGAATTCGAACATATCTATCTTAAAAATATAAAAATATTTATTAAACTTACTATTTAAAGTGAAATGAAATATCTATTTACTTACTTTTACTAAAAATATGTTAAGACTAAATAATTTATTGATAAATATACAAAAAATAAATAAATAATATAATTCAAGATAGGATCATAAGACCACTTCAAAATAATAGTTTGGTTTTTAAGATTTTGTATTTTGTTTGATTAGCTTTTTTTTTTAGATGTGCTTAAGATTTTGTTTTTATTTTTATATGACAAAAATGATATTTTCTTTATTATTAATTAGATAAAACAAAAATATTTCTGATATGCAAGTTATTTTAGTTTAAGATACCTTAAAAAGTTCAAATGATTCGAAAGATAAAAAATTATACATTAAAAATATAAAACTATTTGTTATGTTTCTATTTATAAACGATATTTATTTAAGATAAAATTAACTTTCACTTAAGTTCTTTTGTTAAAGTATGATGAGAATATATTTGTTGATAAATATACAAAAATAGTAATTTAATTCTTTGACAATAATTAATATATTTATTAATTTGAAACTAAAATTATCTATATTGAAAATATAAATATTTTCTAAATTATATTATTTAAAAATGATAAACAAGATCATCTTTCTACAAGACTAAATATTTATTGTATAAAAAATGAAATTATTGATTTAATTATTTTACAAATAATTAATATATTTTAATAATTTCGAAATTAAAAATATTTTATTTATAATTAGTAAGTTATTATTAATTTATATTTATTAATAAACATAGTAGAAAGAACGCAAATAAAATTACTAATCAACTAGTCATAATTTTATTTATTTCTACAATTAATTTAAGCTTGGCAGTGGAGTAGGCTAAATTTGAGTCTATAAATTTTGTGTTCAGGCTCACTCCAAGATGGATTGAGCTTCAGCGGCTCGAAGTCAAATCAAATATTTTTATTTTAAAAATTAAAAATAATATAATTTTACTTAAACGATATTGTTTTTTTTTAAAAGTAATTTAGCTTGGATCAAATAGAACAGTTCAGACTCGGTTCAAAGGGCGATCGGGCAAAATCTTGTCATCCCTAATTATGTATATTTTATTATGTCACACATTCATTAGTTTGGAATAGAAAAAAATGAAGAGTGTCCTGCCCTCAGCTCCAGAAAATACTTTTATCAAAAGATATAGTTTCTTTGTTTTATACCACTCTAATGATGTATATCAAAAACCACAACTAAAAAATTAAAAAAAAACTGAACTATTTATAAAATTCTAAATAAGAAAAAAAAACTTATATGAATGAGATTTAATTATCATCAATTATATTTTTAATGCAATCGAAGCAAGGTGATAATATTTGATATATTAAATAGCTTTTGTAAATTTATTGATAAAGATAACTAATTATTGATATAGTATAACATTTATAATTTATATTTCTGTAAGTTGTGTTTTATTAAATAGAATACACAATTTAACAAATAATTGAAACCAACTCATTTATAATTTATAATATGCAATTTAACAAGATCTTAACTTCTTATATGCTACATAATTATTAATAAAAATCTACTACATTTTATTTAAGTCATAATTTAATAAGTGAAATTTATTACATTATTTTATTATATATGTTGACCCTTAAACAAATTAATTTGGAATTTATGAATTTTAAAGATATTCTAAACTTAAAGTATATTTATTAAATATAATTTTATTTTAAAAAATAATATTGAAAGCAAATATAAAAATTAAAGATAAATAATCATATTGATCATACCTGATTGATGATACATAAAATTATAATAAAAAATATGAAAACAAAAAATAAAAACTATTTTGTAAATTAAAAAAATCCAAGCATACATTTTTATTTAATTGAACTTAAAAACCAAAAATCAAATAGAAACAAACATTCCTTAGTATCTAATCACATGTTATCAATTGATTTCATTAAATGTAAAATTTTGAATTGCTTATATTTTCAAAATAAAATTTTATAAATTTAGGGTAATACTCTTGATATGTAATTCGATAAATTTAATAAGAAAAATGTTACAATTTATTAAATGAATTGGATTAACATTTATTATTTATATTTTACATAATGAAACTGATTTCAAGACAAAATAGTACAAAGACTGAATTATATTGTTAAAAGGTAATGTTAAGTATCGTATTAACTCTCAATTAAATTTAATGTCAAATTAACTTATAGTTCATAAAATAATAAAACATACAAATAAGATAAACATAGCAGTAATTTGAATCAGAATAGTGTAAGACATGCAACCAACAGAAAACAAATTGTATAAAATATAAATCAACGATAAATTATATATTTGGTAGTTCTAAAACCTTTTTAACCTCCTCCCTAGTGTGTCTTTGAAACATTAAAAAAAAAACTTATAACTTTAGTAAATTAAAAATCAATCTGTACAAAAGAAGTTGCTTCTTAATCTTAAAATATTTGCACAAATAGCTATATTAAATAAGAATTGTCTAAAGTTTTAACGAAATACATATAGATATCAACATATACGGTGTATAAATATTACATGACCACCTATTGCCTGGATGGGAGGAAGTTGTTTGGATTATATAATGGGTAAATTTAGGCACTAAGAAAATGAAAGGCGCATGTTATGCAAGGAATTTAAGGTTCGATTACTGGTCACAAGAATAGTGACAGACATTAAACAAGCAATCCAATGCTTCCAAAGAAAGTCCATTTATTATGTTCATCTTCGTTTGCTCTACCTTATTTCGGGGCGGAGGAATAACCTTAACAGTATTGCTTGTGTCGGAAATGGGCCGCCAAGTTTGGCCGACGGCGGCGTCGCCCATCCTCCACAACTTGTTACTCACAGCCATTTACACCGTCCGATCTCTTCTCCTGCGTAACAAACAGAACTTCAACGATAACACTACAATAACTGCCTTCAACCGTCACCGCCTCTCTCTTCGTCGCCTCCGCGCTTTTTCTCTCCGATTCAAGTCCGATCGCAACTTGAAGCTGTCACTACTCATTACCAGCTCAACATTCACTTAGATCTGTCACGTAAAACCTAACCGATAATATCAAAGAAACGCGAACAAGAACCCTCTAGTGATTTCTAGTCTCTTGATAGAGAGAGAAAGAGAGAGTTCCGCGTGAACGATGAGAAAGTAAGCCATAATGTTAATATATAGAGTTCTGATTCTGTTTTTTTTTGGGTTATCAATTTTCGTTTTCAGAATTGTGGCTAAGAAAGAGAGATAGATAGTGGAGAGAATCAGAACTGTGGCTACAGATTGGTTCAGCGAGAATGTGTTTGGACGGATCTGACCTACATACTTTTGACAGCTATTATCTTTATTTATTTATATAACCCTCTATTTTAATTTATGCACTTTATAATTAATTTACTAAAAAATTAAATTATATTTGTAATTACCTTCGGCTATTTTAGTTGGGAGTATTATAATGGAATAAAATGAAATGTAATATTATTTCAATGTTTAAGAGGAGATTTTATAATCTAATGAAATGGAAGAATAAATTTTTATATTACATCTCATTTTATCCAAAACAGTAAAAATAAAAAACCTCTGATTTTAAAGGTCTATGAT
This sequence comes from Erythroxylum gracilipes, assembly GCA_026413385.1. Lineage (NCBI taxonomy): Eukaryota > Viridiplantae > Streptophyta > Magnoliopsida > Malpighiales > Erythroxylaceae > Erythroxylum > Erythroxylum gracilipes. The sequence goes on from JANZLC010000002.1 coordinate 583,792, forward strand.
AAAATGTAAAATGATAAACAAATTTACACTATATCATATTATAAACCTTTCATCCAAAGAACATTCACTATATTACATTATGAACTCTTTCATCTCTCTCAAACAACTTTTTTCTAATAATACATTCATTTACATTACATTATATTATAAATCATTTTATTATATTTCATTCTATTAAAAACTTTATGTCGAACTAAACATAACCTTAGAGATCTTAAAAATTCGAAGGAGTGTAGTAGTTTTGCAAACTTTCCGATTCGTTTATAGCAAATACAAAACAACAGAAAAATTAAAAGAACTAAAAATAAATTAACACCGAGATTTGTTAATACAGTTCGGCACACTTTACCTACGTCTGCGGAGCGCACACTCAGCTTAATGCGAAGCGCACACCCAGCTTAATCACTTTTACCGAAGTACAATATATTTACTCAAGACTTTACTAAGCTGACACCACTCAACCCTTGACACTATCTCTCAACCTCACTTCCCGTGAAATATTTTCATACTTGATAACATGACCGACTCGTGTTAACCTCCACAGAGGATTTATCTCAACAATCTATTAACTGAAGACAATAAATAAAAGACTCAAGTATTTTAAAAAAATTAATAACAAAATTTGAACACACTTGAGATTCAAACATAACAACTTCCCTATGGGTTTAGCTCCTCTAAAAGAGAGATAAAAGTTGTTCCCACACTAGAGGTTTATTCACGCAAAACGCATAACAAAGTTACAGTTGCACAGTCACCAAAGAACCACTACAGAAGTCACACACAACATACCAATCAGTTTAATCGTGAGCCACTCCGTAAGGATGACTGTTCAGCGTAAGCAACCCCCCACACAATCAATATATAGCTGTGAATCTCCCGATCAAAAAACACACATTGTACACATTTAATTGCTATCAGTCAAGCAAAGAACACACCACGAAAAGCACATAAACATGCAACTCACATGCAGATGTCAACGCAGCTGTATAAGACAACCACAACCACAATAATAGCCCATCAATCAGCACACCAAGATATCTCACATCTGATATCAGTTCATCATTAAACCAGCTGTACACATTTGAAAATAACGCTGTCAAGATCTTTACTGTTATACGCCATAGACCTCTCAATTCAAGCTTTCTAATTCACCAAGGATACTGCAAAACCCATGTTCCTAACATCACCAAGAAGTCTTCACTCCTACGCACAATGTGGATTGCGCACACTTTACTTCAATACACACACATTCCACTCAAAGCACTCACAATACACACCAAAGCCATTAGCTGTAGGTCTCACACATCCAAAAACCGCACACCTCAATTTTTTTCACATTAATCAATTAATTCACAAGGAAATTCTTGCAATGCCCTTCAACCACACATCAATGTAATCCACCATACATCTTCTCAAGATACACATCTATTCAAGATAGGATTCTATAACATCTAGAATATTTGCAAAATAACTTTTTGAATCCAAGTTAAACCAGGATTATTGGTTAGCTATTATCATCCAATTGATATCTTATTGGTCCAATTAATAAAAATTTCAAAAATAATTACTTAGATATACAACATATATCCTAACAAGACCATTTTAGAAATTCTACTAAAAAAATACTTATAGCATTAGTATTAGGTCATTGTCTGCAATTAGGAATTGCAAGCAAATCGAAATTTTATTAAATTATTGATTTTGAATTAAGTTGAATTGGGTGCATAGTTTAATTTTGAATTTAAGATACCAACTTAAAACTTAGTTTAATAATTCAAATATTAAATTTAAAAATAATATTATTTTAAATATTCGAAAAAAATTATTGGACTTTAAATCAAGATCGAATGATATCAGATCCATTAAATAAATAAATTTGTAGATACAAATAAAAATAACTCCTGATCTAAATTTTACTTCGATAAATAAATTTAATTAATTTAAGATTGGAATTTGAGTTTTGAGAATTAATTTGATAATTTAAATAACTTGCATCTCCTTATGCAAATTAATATTATATAATTTTTAAAAATAATTATACCATATTAAAATTTAATCAAAATTTAAATCAAGATGAGACCGACCAATTGCCTATATAAGGTCACTACAAGAAAAATGTAAATTGGCAATGAACATTTACCGACGGAAATAAAACCGTGAAAAATTACCGACGGAACAAGCATAGACGTTGGCAATGTTAGTTGGGAAATATAAATTTGGCGACGGTAATCAATTTCATCGCTAAAATAAATGAAAATGTTTATCGACAGCTAGTTTCATCGGTAACTACATCGATAAAATTTTGTTTGAGTCGTCGAATTCTAACCCTAATAAAACGATGTTGTTAGGCTGTAGGATTGAAATAACCAAAACGACGTGGTATGGTTCCAAAACGACGTCGTATAGGTTTGGAACCATATAACATCGTTTTGTGAAAGTTGTTGAGGTTTTTAATTGTTCAACCATACGATGTCGTTTTGTTGAGGTTTTTAAAAATGAAACGATGTCGTATGGATAATCTATTATACGTTTAAATAATGACTAAAACGGCGTTGTTTGGTGATAAACCAAAATGACATCATTTTAGTAATTATTTAAACGTATATCAGATTACCAAAACGACGTCGTTTTGGGTTAAACCAAGACGACGTCATTTCAGTTATCATTTAAGTGTTAAATGATAACCAAAACGACGTCGTTTTAGTCATTATTGTTAGCTACTTATATTTTACCATTGTATATAATTCGGTAGTTGCTAATTAATTGTTAGCCTAGTCAGCTTAGCAGTTCTTTTTAGCCAGCTAGTTCGCTCTATTCTTTTGTATATAAACATTGTATTAGCTACTTTTCAAGGTAATGAGAAAATAGTTACCCAAATTCCACATGGTATCAGAGCTATAGTGCTTCCGCTCTTTCGCTTGGTTTTCTCGTTTTTTGAGATCTCATTCTCAGTTTTTCAACTCCTGGAGTTTTCGTTTCTTTGCTTCCATGGCAGATCCATTGCCTTCCAGTCCTTATTACATACATCCGAATGAAAATCCAGCATTAGTGTTGGTTACTCCACCTCTCTCTAGTTCAAACTATCATACTTGGGCCAGAGCTATGAGGATGGCGCTCTTATCCAAAAACAAACACAAGTTCATTGATGGATCGATTAAAGTTCCAGCGGCTACAGATCCGATGTTTTTCCATTGGGAACGTTGCAACAATTTGGTAATGTCCTGGCTACAACAATCTATTTCTTCTTCGATTACTAGCTCGATTTTATGGATTGATTATGCGTATGATATTTGGAATGATCTGCGTGAGCGGTTTTCCCAAGGGGATCTCTATAGAATCTCTGATTTACAAGAAGAAATCTATGCTTTCACACAAAATGATAGATCTGTTACAGATTATTTCACTGAGTTGAAGGTTTTATGGGATGAGTTGACTCAGTTTCGTCCTCTCCCTGTTTGTACTTGTACCACACCCTGTTCTTGTGGTGTTCTCACAACTGTGAAACGTTACTATGATCAAGATTATGTTATTCGATTCTTGAAAGGTCTCTCTGCTCCTTTTGCTACTGTGCGATCTCAGATTATGCTTATGGATCCCCTTCCTTCCATTAACAAAGTTTTTTCAATGGTGATTCAACAAGAACGACAGAATGTCGCTGGTTCATCAGTGTTTGTTAGCAGTACTATTAATCGTTCTGCTTCTCCTAAGAAGTATTATTCTTCTTCTAGCTCTCGATCTGCATCTGGTTCTTCTAGCTCTCGATCTGGATCTGGTTCTTCTCGCTCTGGTTCTGTTGATACAAGAAAATGCTCTTTCTGTGGCCGTGAGAGACACACTATTGAGACATGTTTTGAAAAGAATGGATATCCAAGTGGTTATAAACCAAGAGGAAAATATTCACACGCTCATAATGTTTTTGTGGATGATGTTGATGAATCCACTCCTAGTGAATCTATTGATGTTACGCCAGTTGCAAACTCAAGTAATTCAAGTGTTGCTTTGACTCAAGATCAATATAATCAGCTCATTGCTTTGCTCCGAACTTCTCAACCGTCTCCTTTCGCTTCCTCACCTCACATTTTAAACCAAGTAATGGCCAATACACAACCTTCTACATCTGCAGGTAATTCTATTTCACCTTTTACTCCTACTTCCTGGATCATTGACACTGGTGCTACTGACCATATTACAAACTCATTATCTTTTTATGCTGCATATAAGCACATTACTCCTGTTAGAGTTACTTTACCTGATGGCACAAAGGTTTTAGCAAGTATCTCAGGTACTGTTTTCTTTAGCCAAGATCTTTATCTCACCGATGTTCTCTATATACCTGGTTTTGCTTTTAACCTTTTATCTGTCACTCGGCTTACATCTTGTTTACCTTGTTTCCTTAATTTTCACCTCACTACTTGTTCTATACAGGCTTTACCATCGAGGAAGATGATTGGTACAGCTAAAGTATTTCATGGCCTATACATCCTGGATCTTCCTTCCAAGTTCTTTTCCGTTTCTGCTACCATTGCAACTACACCAACTCTCAATCTTTGGCATCATAGACTCGGTCATGTTTCTGATTCTAGGCTCACACTTTTCAGGCCTTATATACCAGATTTATCTTTTTCTAGCAATTCAGCTTGTGATACATGTCATTTTGCAAAACAAAAGAAGTTACCTTTTCCTATCAGTTTTACACAATCCAATAAGATTTTTGAACTTGTTCATGTTGACATTTGGGGACCAAATTCCATTGTTTCTATTCATGGTCATCGATATTTTTTAACCATTGTTGATGATTATAGCCGATATACTTGGATTATTTTGATGAAACAAAAATCAGAAGCTCGAACTCATGTTCAAAATTTTTTCTCTCTTGTTGAAACTCAGTTTGACACCAAAATCAAAATACTTCGAACAGATAATGGTCCTGAATTTGATACACCACAATTTTATGCCGAAAAAGGAACCATTCATCAAACATCTTGTGTTGAAACCCCTGAGCAAAATGGGCTTGTTGAACGCAAACATCAGCATATCTTGAATATTGCTCGAGCATTGCTTTTTCAATCTTCTACACCTAAATATTTTTGGGGTTATGCAGTTTTGCATGCTGTTCATCTTATAAACCGAACACCAACACCACTTTTAAATAATACCACTCCTTTTGAAATCCTCCATTCCACTAAACCAGATTTTTCTCACCTCAGAGTTTTTGGATGCCTTGTTTTTGCTTCTACTCTCTTAGCCAACCGACACAAATTTGATCCTCGTTCTCGAAAATGTGTTTTTCTCGGTTACAAACCATATGTCAAGGGTTATCTTTTATATGATACATCCACTAAGGCAATTTTTGTTTCCAGAAATGTTTCCTTCCATGAAACCTTTTATCCTTTTTCCAAATCATCCTCTACCACTCCTACTATTCTTCCACATATATTTGAGCCTGCTATCACATATGATTCACCAGAACCCTCCCCTACGTCATCACTGCCACTAAATCCTTCCCCATTATCTTCTGCACCTCTTCCTACCTCCACTAGACCTCTACGCAACCGCCAACCTCCTGGTTACCTTAAGGATTATGATTGTTCTACTGCTGTTACCACTCATCTTCCAGGTACTTCTCCACATTCACTTTCTTCTGTTTTTACTTATAATAATTTGTCATCTTCTCATTTGCATTACACCCTTGCCCTTTCTGCCACTCATGAACCCAAGACATACACTCAAGCCCTTAAACATGCTCACTGGAAAGAGGCAATGAATGCTGAAATACTGGCTCTTGAGCAAAATCATACTTGGATTATTACTGATTTACCAGCTGGTAAGACACCAATAGGTTGTAAGTGGGTTTTTCGGGTGAAGCATAAGGCAGATGGTTCAATAGAGAGGTACAAAGCTCGTTTGGTAGCCAAGGGATACACACAAACAGAGGGAGTTGACTACTTCGATACTTTTTCTCCTGTGTGTAAGATGACAACAGTTCGTTTATTACTTGCCATGGCTGCTACTAATCAGTGGCATCTTCAACAACTTGATGTTAATAACGCCTTTCTTCATGGTGATTTGAATGAAGATGTTTACATGCTAATGCCTCCAGGTTTCGAAACTGACGACAAAACCAAAGTCTGCAAACTTCAGAAATCTCTATATGGCCTTAAACAAGCCAGTAGACAATGGTTTTCGAAATTGACAACCGCTTTACTTTCTTTGGGTTATAAACAATCTGCCTCTGACTACTCCTTGTTTGTTCACAAGAGAGATACTTCCCTCACGTTTCTTCTGGTCTATGTTGACGATGTGATCTTGACTGGAAATGATCTTGATGAGATAGATAAGGTCAAAGCTTTCTTAGACACCAGTTTTAAGATTAAAGATCTGGGTGTTTTAAAGTATTTTTTGGGCCTTGAAGTTGCACGATCAGCTGCTGGTATTCACTTGTCTCAACGCAAATACACTCTTGATCTCTTACAAGATTTTGGTTTCGTTGATTGCAAGCCTGCTAAAACACCTCTGGTTGCTAAATCTACTTACAAGCTTCGCGATGATGATGCTTTGCTCCCAGATTCTACTGAGTACAGAAAACTTGTTGGTAGGCTGTTATATCTCACTTCTACTCGCCCGGACATTACTTTTGCCGTCCAACAACTCAGCCAATATCTTGACAAGCCAACATTCTCTCATTTCCAAGCTGCTCATCGAGTACTTCGTTATTTGAAGAGTTGTCCTGGTCTTGGCATTTTCTATGCTGCTTCCTCTTCATCAACACTTCGAGCTTTCAGTGACAGTGATTGGGCGGGTTGTCCTGATTCTCGCAGATCAGTGACTGGCTTTTGCATTTTCTATGGTGATTGCTTAGTTAGTTGGAAGGCAAAGAAGCAGACCACAGTTTCCAGATCTTCCTCTGAAGCAGAATATAGAGCCTTAGCTTCAACTGCTTGTGAGGTCCAATGGTTGCATTATCTTTTGCATGATCTTCATCATCCTGTTACAACACCTACTGCTCTATATTGTGACAACAATTCAGCTCTCCACATAGCCGCAAATCCTATCTTTCATGAACGCACAAAACATATTGAAATAGATTGTCATCTAATTCGGGAGAAAGTTGCTGCCGGAGTGATTTCCCTTTTGCCCTGTTCTTCTTCATCTCAGTTGGCTGATGTCTTCACCAAACCTTTGGCAGTAAAACCTTTCGAAATTAACATTAGCAAGCTTGGATTGTTGTCCATCCACCATCCAGCTTGAGGGGGGCTGTTAGCTACTTATATTTTACCATTGTATATAATTCGGTAGTTGCTAATTAATTGTTAGCCTAGTCAGCTTAGCAGTTCTTTTTAGCCAGCTAGTTCGCTCTATTCTTTTGTATATAAACATTGTATTAGCTACTTTTCAAGGTAATGAGAAAATAGTTACCCAAATTCCACAATTATTAAAGCCACTGAAGCCCTTACTTCTCCTCCCCACCCACCGCTTGCGCCCGCCACTTCCTCGTCTTCTTCCTCCTCCATCTGTCGCCTGTCGGTTGCCATTGCCGTCGTCTGCAGTGAGTTGTCACCATCGACCTGGTGCATCGTCTTCTTCAACGCTCCAAACGGAAGGTGAAATCCTATTCTCCGCCCCTTCTTTCTCCGATGATGAACCTTTTTTGGGTTGACTTTTTTTCGTTTTTTTCCTAATTTACAATTAACACTCATTCTGTATAGATATAATCCTCGTTCTTAACTACTACAAATTTAGTTCTACAAAATTAGGTTTTATTTTTTTGGTGTGTTTGTCGCGTATTAGGAATCTACAGCTTTCTCTAAGGGTGCTTGGTTGATGGGTTTAGGAAGGGGTTAATAGGTATGGAATAAAAAGTGAGTGGTTGGTTGTTGATTATGATTATAGGGGTAATGATTTGATATCCCACTTTGGGGGAATCATCGATATCCCCCATTTAGTAGAGGAATGAAACTCATTCCTTAGTAGAGACTAATTTTTTAATAATATTTTAAATACTAATTAATTAAAATATAATTAATTACAATACAATTAATTAAAATAATAATATTAATTAATTAAGTACATTATAATTAATTACAATATAATTAATTAAAATATAATTCATTCATTAATTAAAAATAGTAATTAATTAATTAAAATATAATTAATTTAAATAAAATAATATAATTAATTACTATAATTAGTTATATTACATAATTCATTAATTCATTCATTAATTAAAATATTGTAATTAATTAATTAGTTAAAATATT
>JANZLC010000002.1:599731-622530 GCA_026413385.1 Erythroxylum gracilipes
AAACTCAAAAGGGTTTGAATAAAATACATATAGATATCAACATATATGGTGTATGAGTATTACAAGAGCACCTACTGGCCGGATGCTATTTCATGGGTGGTACCTATTGCCAGGCAAATTTTGACACTAATCAAATGAAAATTGCATCCTATGCAAGAAATTTAAGGTTCGATTACAGGTCACAAGAATAGAGACAGACATTAAATAAACAATTCGGTGCTTCCACAGAAAGTCCCTAGAAAATCAGTCGACGCTACTATACAACAATTGCTTCTGCTTCTTCATAAGGAGATAATGGATGTAGTATTAAGACGGGTGAATAACTCTTTAGATTACTTTTGTTTGTTAAACGTACCTTTTGTGTCTTACAGTATGGAGCAAGCCTTCTGACCCTTTTTCTTCTTCTTCTTTTGCTTCGGGGGCTGAAGAACAACCTTAATAGCGGCATCAAAAACTGCCTTTACATTCTGCAATTACAGCACATATACGAGTTAAATCCATTGGTAGGAGAGCCAAACACAATATTCCCAAACGGAGACAAAAGGAATACGCATACATTACCTGCTGAGTTTTTGAGCTGCACTCAATGTAGGCAGCTGCCCCAATAAGCTTTCTCAGTTCCTCGCCCTTAGGTGAAAGTCAATCCAATACAACCGAGTCATTTAATAATATCATAAAGATCACAAGTAATCTTCATTACATTGCAGTTCTTTTTCATGTTCTAAATCTAAAAATGTATCATTATAAGCTAGTAAACATCGGAGAAGCTATTTACCTGTGCTGTGCTTATGGAGACTGCACCAGGATGCTCAATAAAGAACTGCTTATCCTCACGCAGATCTACAATGGTAAAAGACCGCGGTAAATAGAAAACTTTATATGGTAAAATAGTTGACCTCAATACGCTAAAACATAAAGAAAGGACTTAAAAAAAGGAGAGAATAGCTGTTGAGGATGGAACAGGACCAAATAAAAGTACATAACCCAAGCCAATAATACAGTGGCAGTACACAATTTGAACAAAATTTGGCTAGCTCAAACACCAGATTGCAACAGTTGTGAAAAGGGAAAGAAGAAAAAAGTAATCTACGGTTTAGTTATCTGCTAGGACTTGGACATGATTAGAGAACAAAGTTGGATTGCCTTATCATGCAAATGGATGAAAGCTAGTTCGCTCAACATGTGAGCTTTCCAATTTTTGAGACTTTGCCAAGAAATTTAAGCCATATCTGAACCATCACAATGCAAAAGAGCTTGAGACAAAGGATTGTATTCTGAAACAAGAAACTAGACAGAAACACGTACCAAGTTTTGTTCCAACAAGAATTACTGGAACTCCAGGAGCATAATGCCTCAATTCAGGAATCCACTGAAACAGAAAACCGGCAAGTAATGAGTCAACTTGTGGAAGTTACGTTTATTTTATCAAAGGAATTATAAACCTCAAAGAAGTAAGATCCTGACAATGACTTGTAACCTTTTTGGCGACATTTTCATAACTGGCCTTGCTTATCAAAGAGAAAGCAAGAATGAAGACATCTGCACCTCGATAGCTCAAAGGTCTTAACCTGTTGTAATCCTCCTGACCTGTCATAGCAAGCTCAGTTAAAGCTAAAAAGCACGAAGGCCTTTTGCATCTGATAACCGAATGAAGTTATTAATATGCTCAGACTCGCTTTAATTACCAGCAGTGTCCCATAACCCTAAGTTGACAGTACTCCCATCCACAACCACGTTTGCACTGAAATTGTCAAAAACGGTCGGTACGTAATCCTGTTTTATTTTTATTTTTATCAAGTTAGTAACCCATAGTCAAACGGTAAGAAAATCACAAATCAAGCCAAACAACACAATTTTCTTGTACTAGATTCAATCTAGTAATCTACTGAAGAATATGACAAACGAAAGAAGCAAAATAAGAAATCATTACGGCATGAACAAGCATTGTTCTTACTTCTTAGTTCGTATGAGGAACAGGAAAGAACAATCCACAACCAGAACACGTGCAGCCTTTTAGCCAAATCAAAGTTTTCAAACCAGATTCCAGAAGAAAAAACCGCCACTATCTATAATTAATTCCAATGTTCGAAATATCAACCTATTATCTTTCTTCTTCTTTTTTTGATAAATCAGATATATAATAAATTATGAAAATAACGGTTTATGTATATAGGCAGAGATTGTACAAAAGACCAATCACATACCAATACCAAGGGAATCAACCCACCCTAAAACAGTCATAATAACACCTGAAATTTCCAATGCCTACCGATATCTATTGCTAGAGTTCAGTGTTCACAAGGACAGCTTTTCCTTGTTGTATGAACTCCCTTAGCTGCATGCTGCCTTTCAACCTATTATCTTGTAAGACCTTCACATAACTCTTAAGTGTGTGTATGCAACGTGAAAAACGATTTGCGTAATTTTCGAAAATCTTTGGTACATAATCCTGTTTTAGATCAAATTAGACCTCAAGGCAATATGGAGTCAAAAAGCAAAAAAAAGTAACTGAATCGAGCCAAAAAGCACATTTCCATTCTATCTGAAATCTGAATAACCCGCAAAACTTGCATAAAACATAAATGCGATAGAAAAATCATAACTCGTCAAAATCGAGAATAAATGACTCACAACTAAAGTATGTACCTCTTTTTTGCCAATTAAAGTTACAAAATCAGATTCCAAAAGAACCGCTACTCATTTGAATTTTAAATTCGAAAAGTCACACTTTACATGTCGCAACAGTTTCAACGTTTCAATCTAATTTCGCGCCCCCTAACCACTCGATAAATCATCTAAGCACTGGAAAAAATCACGCAAAATGTTCGATCACAAATGAAGGAAAGAGAGTATAGTACCGTAGGGAAAGTATTGCTTGTGTAGGAAATGAGCAAACAAGTTTTACCGACGGCGCCGTCGCCGACCGTCACGCACTTAATAAACCTTGAAGCACTCATTTACACCGTCCGATCTCTTCTCCTGCGTAACAAACAGAACTTCAACGATAACACTACAATAACTGCCTTCAACCGTCACCGCCTCTCTCTTCGTAGCCTCCGCGCTTTTTCTCGCCGATTCAAGTCCGATCGCAACTTGAAGCTGTCACTACTCATTACCAGCTCAACATTCACTTAGATCTGTCACTTAAAAACCTAACCGAGAATATCAAAGAAACACGAACAAGAACTCTCTAGTGAGTTCTAGTTTCTGCATAGAGAGAGGGAGGGAGAGATAGTTCCGCGACAACAATAAGAAAGTTTGAAAGAAAGACAGGGAGAGAGGAGAGACTCCGAGTTGCGGTTACAGATTGGGTTAAACAGAGTGTGTTTGGACAGAACTGACCTACGTCCTTTTGACAGCTGTTGTCTTTATTTATTTATATAACCCTCTATTTTAATTTATGCACCTTACATAATTTTAGTAAACTATATTTATAATTGCTTGGATAAATTTGAATTAATTTAAATAAATTATAATTGTAATTTGTAAAGGTTTCTCTTTGTGAGAGCGAACATGTGAATTTTTATAAAGGGCTCTCCCATAATAAATCATAGATTAAGAGTGTGCAAGACTAAAAGATTTTGTATTCAATTATTTCACTTACATTCTTTCGATTGAGTTTGTTGTATAAAACTTATTTAATATAGACTATTTGATTGACGTGATTTACAGATTATTGCGTTAATTCGAAAGTTTAATCAAATATTATTTTAATATTAAATTATTAAAATAATTATTTAAAATAATATAATTATGCCACCATAACTAATTGCAAAAAGGTAAAATAAAAGGACTTAATAGTAACACCCAAAATCTTTTGTCCAAGACCCAAGTAAATGGCTTAAATCCACTTGAACAGGATTAGTACAGGGTAATTTGAACAAGAGATCAGGACCCTAGTAGTAAAGGCTGTTTTCGTAAAGATTGGAAGGGGGAGAGGAGTGGGGCGGAACGAGCATAACTAATTGCAAAAAGGTAAAATAAAAGGACTTAATAATAACACCCAAAATCTCTTATCCAAGACCTACATAAGTAAATGGCTTAAATCTACTTGAACAGGGTTAGGGTTAGTACAGGATAATTTGAACAGGAGATCAGGACCTAACAGTAAAGGCTGTTTTCGTAAAGATTGGAAGGGGGAGAGGAGTGGGGCGGTTGTCTATTTCTTGCCTTTGAAGGGATAGGACCAACAACGAGACACATGCGATTCTGTAGTGGTAGTTGTTGATTAGTTGGCTGCCTGTACCCTTTCTCTTTTCATGTGCTGCTTTCTTTTTCTTCTTTTATTACGTAATATCAATGATGACTTGAACTGTGAAGAAAATATATAACGGTACAAAAACCCAACGTGACTAGCATTGTCGTAGGTATAATTGCCTTAGGTTTAAGGGATCGAGAAGACGTGCCAAGGTATAATCCAGCGCCAAATAGATAGTACTTGAAAATGCTTAATCCCTAACATGGGAGCAATAACGGACCACCACTCACTTTATTATAGCTTTCTTTATTAATTTGAGGTCAATGTCATCGTGACCAAAGGATTAAATTGGATTGAACTACATGTGCCTGCCGAAGTACGTTTTATTCTTTTATTGTAGGCTGACCAGTTGTTTATAGATGCTGCCAGGTCTTGCGATAAGTTGATTATGGCTGCCAAGTTCAACGACCTTCCCTTGTTGAAGCACTGCAATACTATCAGCATCCTTGACAGTTGATAACCTGTGTGCTACTAGAACTGTGGTTCGACCTTCCATGAGCTTGTCCAAGGCCTCTTGAACCACCTTCTCGGAAGCTGTATCTAATGCACTTGTAGCTTCATCCAAAAGAAGGATCGATGGGTCTTTAAGAATGGCTCTTGCAATTGCGACTCTCTGTTTCTGCCCTCCTGATAGTTGCAACCCTCTGTCACCTACATGAGTTTGATAACCTTGAGCCATTCTGCTGATGAATCCATCAGCGTTTGCTGCTTTTGCTGCTTGCATTATCTCGATATCCGATGCATCTTCGTTACCATATTTGATGTTTTCGTATATGGTCGTCGAAAACAATGCAGGTTCCTGTTGAACTAAACCTATTCTCTTCCTGAGCAACTTCAGGTTTAAGGTCTTGATGTCATTTCCATCAATCAGGATTGTCCCAGAAATGGGGTCGTAGAATCTAAGGATCAAGCCAATTGCCGTACTTTTCCCTGACCCGCTTTGTCCAACCACGGCTAGACTTTTTCCTGATGAAATCTTCAGGTTTAAATTCTCAAAGATTGTGATATCAGGCCTTGCAGGGTAGTTGAACCTGACATTCGTGAAAACTATATCACCTTTCACTTCAGTTACCATTTTCGAGGCAGGATCATCCGGGTCTATGGCTGTTTTCCTACGCAGAATACTGAATGCTGATCCAAGTGCCTCTGAACCCTTCACAATGTCTGGCGCAAGGGCAAGCGTCTCTGCTATTCCCAATGCCGTAACTATCAAAATCATGAACGCCTTCATGGAATGTCCAAAATCAGATTCCTTCCGCTCGATCAGGACTGATGCGTACCAAAGGGCAAGTGCATAAGAACACATAGAGAGTAGATGCGACACGCCATATCCAAAACCTGACATATGCCCACGAACAAGTGCTTGCCTCTTGGGTTTGTCCAATTCTGAAGCAAAATGCATCGAGATTCGTTCTTCAGCTCCAAAAGCAGCAACTGTACGTATATTAGCAATCGCTTCGCGTGCCAAAGTTGTTGCTCTACAGTAAGCATGGTAGTCTCCTCCGTACCCCTTGATAAAAAGTTGCTGCGGATTTTAGAAACAGTCAGGAAGATTCAAGTACTGTACTGACAAATTAACAAACTATAGATATGAAGACAAAGGTAAGGGAATGCCTCGGTTATGGAAGCAGCAATGAGGAGAGGGAAGGTGGCTACAACAACTGATGTTATGCGCCAGTTCAATGTAAAGGCAATGACACATGCAGTTACAGTGAGTGATACGTTCTGAACAATGGTTGAGAGACGATCAGCGAGAGCACTTCGCACTAAGGTTGCGTCTGCTGCTAAAGCTGACGTCAAAGCACCAGTACTGTGCTCATCCTGATCAAACCAGCCAATCTCGTTTGATAGCATAGCTGCAGTAAAAACAAGAGAAGTTTTGTTTAATTTCCGAAATATAAATTTTATTAATTTGTTGTAAATATAAATATAAATATTAAGGACTTGCAAATCAGGTCATCAATAGACACATAATTTCACAGGTAAACATAACAAGGGGGGAAAAAAAAGAAAGAGGTAAAGGAAAACCTGAGAACATTGATAAACGAATACGAGTAGTAAGACGTTCACCCATCAAAGTGTAGTAGTAGTGTTGGAGAAGATATATAGGGATGGTGACAACACCAGCTCCAACAAAAATGAGAGCTATCCGATGGACCTCATGTTTCATTCGAGTTGCATCAGGAAAATAAAATGCCGTCAGGACATGAGAAATTCCAAGAGCAAAGAGAGGTGCTTGTGCTCCAGCTAGAATCGCACCTACTGATCCAAGCACTGCGTAAGGCCACTCTGGTGCATTTAGCTTCAGCAACTCCATGATTGATGGGGCTGGAGTTGGAGCAATGCTTGGCCTTGACAAGTTTTCGTCACTTGAATGCATCTCTCTCGTTGTGGTTGACTGGAGTTCCGACTGGTGAATGTTGGTAAGTTCTTTAAATCCTGAATTTGAAGCAGTTTCAGAAAGATCTGAGGAAGTTGGATTTGTATGAGTTTTTGATGCTTGCAAGCTTACAAGAGTTGCGTACTCTCCTTCCACAGACATCAGCTCCGAGTGATTACCACTTTCAACCACCTGACCATTTTTTAAGACGAGAATTTTATCAACGTTTCGAATGGTGGATAATCGGTGTGCAACGATTATTGTAGTCCTGTCAGACATAATCTTCTCCAGGGCTTGTTGAACAGCGAGCTCTGATTCTGCATCTAGAGCACTGGTGGCCTCATCTAAAAGTAGAATCTTTGGATTCCTCAGAATTGCTCTGGCTATAGCGATCCTTTGTTTTTGTCCACCAGAAAGTTGAGTTCCACCTTCTCCTACCTAGGTACAAGAAGGCATCAAAACATCACGTAAAGTTGAAACTACGAATTAAACCAGGGGATTCAGGTAGGATTTACCTGAGTTCTGTAACCATCCGGCAACTTTTGAACGAAAGAATGTGCATTAGCTGCTTTGGCTGCTTGGATAATCTGATCCATGCTTGCATATTCTTTACCAAACAGAATGTTGTCCATTATAGTTGCAGCGAATAATGCTGGTTCTTGACTGACCAATCCCATCTGTTCTCTCAGCCATTTTAACTGAAGACTCTTAAGATCGTACCCGTCCAACAATATTTGACCTGATAAGATCGATGCACAAGCTTAGGTTTCATTAGTCATAACCTAAGTTGACCGTTTAAAGTTGTATTAAGGTACCTGAAGTGGGTTCATAGAATCGTTGAAGAATGGATATGACAGTACTCTTTCCTGAACCACTAGAACCTACAACTGCAAAGATCTTCCCAGCAGTAACTGAAAAGCTCAGATTGTCAAAAACCATGTTGGGTCGCGAGGGATAAGCAAACTGAACCTCACAGAATTGGATATTCCCTGCAACTTTCTGCAACACAATACCGTCTCCTGACATATCTGAAGCTTTGGAATCTGCTTCAATCATGTTAACGATATTGGACACAGCAGCTTTGCCTTTTGCAATGGCAGCCAGATTCGGAGTGGCCTGACCAAGAGCTCTGGCAAAGACAAAAGATCATTGATGTTCTATATCAAACCAAGGAGCATCATCATCAAGAACTAGCTCTTTTTGCCAGTCAAAAACAACTTACAATCCACTGAAAATGACATTGATTATCACTGTGAATGCCTTCCCTCCATTTGTCTGGTGATGACTGATAAGAATACCAGCATACCAGAGAAGCAATGCCCACGCACAGAATAGTAGTGCATATGTAAATCCAACACCAACTCCTTTAGCAACACCGCTTTTCTTCCCTAGATTATATGCATTTTCAAGGGACTTGGAATATCCTTGGATTGCTTTGTCCTCTCCAACAAATGAATAAACAGTACGAATTTGCGAAATCACCTGATGATAGACGCAAATGACAGGAATCAGGACAATTAACTCAAGTTTTTGTTCTTTTTTTTTTCTATTGAAGAAGAAAGTATTGAATGTGTACCTCTTCTGCAACTTTCCCTGCCTCAGCATATGCACTCTCACCTTTTTCTGATAGAGTAGACATAATTACAGTATAAGCTCCTCCAGCAACAGCTATCAGTGGAACCACAGCTAAGGTTAGTAGTGTAAGCTGCCATACTGAAGTAAATCCAACGGCAAATCCAACAAAGAACTGAGAAAGATAACGAAGAGCATGGCCTATCTGCACAAAGATACTGTAAGAATTGGCTCAGGCAAAAAGGTAATTATCATTGGTCTATATACAACTGATTCTTCTTTATCGTCACCTTATCTCCTATAGCATCTTGTACTAATATTGCATCACTCGATATGTGAAATATGATATTCGAATCTCTAGCTTCTGTATCGAAGAAATTCATGTCCTTTCTCAGAACAGATTGAAGATATCTCAAACGTAAACGAGATGTCTGTCTCTCCCCAGTTTGCATCCAAAATGCTACACCTGAAAAGATAAATTCCAACTTCATTTAAGAGTCCATCCTATTCGAGACAATTTTGGTTGAACTTCAGGAGAAACTTACCAATCCAAGATGATGCAAAAATCACAGTTCCCAAGTATACCAAGTATAAAGCATTCTGCAGCAAAGGAAAGGCTATAAGATTTCTACTTAAAATCCAAATCTTTCCCCAAGAACTTGTCTAAGGATCTGTCTTTTAAAGGGTCCAAGGGAATAGGATATATGCACTTTTAACGTTGTTTAAGGGCATTGAGAAACAGTGGTCAAAGTTTGTTTGGCATGTAGGTATAGGAGACAACATTTTGTCATATACCTTGGAGACTTCAGAAGATATTCCATGGGCATTTGGAGTTAAATGTCCCAGAGAATCAATCATTCGTCCAAATAAGATAAAGAATACAGGCAGAACAGCTCCATGGATACACGCCCCAGCACTTCCAAGAAACATCAACAAGTGATCAATTCTATCAGCAGCAGAAAACAGAGCAAAGAATGGAACAGTAGGCTTCTTGCCAGAATCCGATGGTTGGTCTACTTTTGGAAATGAATTTTGGTCTGAAACCCGATCAGAAGCAAGCTCCACCTCTGCCATTGTAAATCGTAAGACTGCAAATTCTGACATGAATAAAAGCCCAAAAGCTGCTTGTTTCATTTGAGAGCAAGAGGAGGTTGAGCAGTCCATTCCTGCAAATAAATGTAAAAGCTTAACTAATCAGTTAAAGCCAACCAAAAACTCGGCTCCTTTAATTCACCCTTGTAATTTGGATCAAAAAGGAACTGGGATTTAATTAATGTATGCCAATCAAGCAACTAACATTACAGATTTCATATTCATAACAAGAAGTCTTTATTGTCGTTGGCTTCGATTAAAATGAAAGCTGCTTAAGTTGTTAGACACCTTTATTACACATAGCGTGACTTGGTATGGTTAGAAAAGACAACATATTCAACAAACGTAGAGAACCTATTAGGTAACTTTCGAAACAGCAATGGAGAACTGGAAAGGACATGAACCATTTATTGTGGACTTGTGCGTGGAAGAGGACTAGTGCAGTGAGTCAATAACTACTCTCCATTATGTCCTTCTCAAGACAGTAAGGTTGGTCTCCTCAATGCACATGACATCAAATTTCAATGTCATCCACACCAACTAATACACCCAATCCCTAAGAAATTGAAGGAGAATATGAACAAGCATTTATGAGTCACTCTAAGGTACTACAGGAAATTGGGTCCATTTGTTCTTTGTCCTGCAGGGATAAAATTTGAAGCTCCAGATACATCATCAATTTTCTATCATCTTTTCTACTGACAGTATATAAATACGACCAAACAGATGACAATTATTCGTGGTCATTATTTGACATTAAAGAATTTTTTTATAAAAATCAATATTTTTAAAACTCGACCAAAAGTTAAACTTTGTAAGACAAAATGTTTAATGTATAAAAGGTTTAATCAATATTAGATCGTTATAAAATAGGCTAAAAATTAAATAAAAATAAAGAACTTGAAATATATTTGAAATAAATTGTCTTTACCTATCGAACAATTTAAAGTTTAGTTAAAAAAAGAGTTTGTTGTATAAAAAAAGATAATTCGGGTCAGGTCATGGGTCAGCTCGGAATATGGCCTGACCCGAACTATTACCATCCCTAATTTATAGACCTTAAGTGACATTTCCATTTGTAGTTCAAAAGTGTTACAATGTTCCTAAATGTGGTATTTTATTGTGTAGGTGCCAAAATTTAGAAAGATGAAATATGTGTATTTATCATTAAAATTTTTATAAATATTTAAATAAGTGCCTAAATTTTGGATTTTGCAGGTTCCTCTCCTTGTTAACATTATATTACAGTACAACTTTAATTTAGAGCTAACCTTTATAATGTGTCCGTCAAATTAGATGAGAGCAAAAAGGTGAAATATATAAATAATGATAATAAATGCCTTAAATTTAAACGGGTGTTTGGTTCACCTGCTGGAATAGAAAAGGAATGAAATGATTATTCTAAGAATAAAATAGATGAAGAATAGAATGGAATATGTATTACTTAGTTTGGTTTATTCCTAATAATTTCTAATTTAAGATGACAAAAGAATAGCTAACAAAAAGACCAAAATATCTATTATAGTCTCTATTATTATTATTATTATTAATTTCCTTATTATTATTAATAATTTTCTTATAATAATAATAATAATAATAATAATAATAATAATAATAAGAATAATAAGAATAAGAATAATAATAAGAAGAATAAGAAAATTATTGATAATAACAACAATAATAATAATAGTAGTAATAAATAATAATAATAATAATAATAATAATAATAACTATATTTACCCATTCCGCATTTCACTGAATAAGTAAAGACAAGGGAAAGTATCTTTAACTATTCCTGAAAGTGTAGAAATAACTAAACCTGAGATTAATTATTCTTTATGTCATTTTTAACCAAACAAAGAAATAATTATTCATTCATAATACATCAGTAATAGAATAACCAAAGTTACGAATGCCGTATCGGGCTTGGTACCGGATTGAGTTATGAAACAATACTTTATCGGTACCAGTCAGTACTGGATACCGTTTTGGGTAAATTTTTAAATTTATGAATAGTTAAAGTTTGCAAAATAGTTCATTGTTATATTGTACAGTTGTACTATATACTTTACTAGTTTAGTGTTTACATCAACCATGTTTTTAAAAATCTTAATAATAAATAATAATGACAATTAATATGAAATAACAATAATTTTTTAATATTTCACACATAAATAATAACCACAATTAATATAAACAAAAACAATCATCATCATACAACTATAAAATTAAGAATAATACAAAGTATTTAAAATATTACAATAATACAATTTCATCATTTTAATAAATAATATTACATCAAAAGATTCAAAATATCCAATAAAAATAATAAATATCCTTAAACAATTTACAAAAAAAGTTGATGACGAAGAAACAAACAAGTATAAGTTAAACCTGAAACAAAAACATTACAATTACATTACATATAAAAAATTTAACATAAAACATCAAATACAAGTAAAATTAAAAGAAAAGGAAAAAAACAAAAACCTGGAATTCAATCGTTAATGTGTGGATACCCGTTAGAACTGCACTGATCCCAGTGAACATTTGGTACAAAATCCTCATCATTGAGAAGAGCTTCATCACCATTATCATTCAAATTTAATGCACCAAATGATATGTCAATGCTTTCCTATCCAAGATTATCTTCCAAATTCAAATCATTCGCATAAACCAAATTGGGTTCTTCAGAAACCCAATCCGCCAAAATATCAATATTATCAATGACAATTGGATCAGTTGAACTACTTGTGCTATTAAGACTCCTAGTAAATAATTAAATTTAATTATTATAAAATTATAAAAAATTATATCAAAATTAATAATGATAATAATAAAAATAACATACCTTTCCCAAAGCTTTAAATTGTAACGAACAAGAACCAAGTCATTTAACCTTTTATGCTCCAATCTATTCCTTTTCTTTGAGTAGATAAATTCAAATATGCTCCAGTTTCGTTCATACCCAGTTGCACTCACACATTGACTTAGAATCCGAATAGCAAACCTTTTCAATTCTGGAACACAATTTTCGAATTGATCCCACCAAGAAACTGCAAGTTATAAGATAACAAAAGTAGTGTTATAAACAAATAAAGTGATAATTAATTTTCAAAAAATAAGAAATATGAAATAAGTAATACCTGGAGAAAGTTTTCCTCTTTGTCGAATAGCAATCGGCATTCCGAAATCCCCATAAGATAACTTGTAAAGGTTCATTTGTAAGCTTAAAAGATCTTGTATCGCGCCATGAGGAACAACTGTTGTAATTGTGAAAAGCATTCCTCTATTAACTTCAGCTTGCTTTGTAAGATCCAGTCTAAAATACACACTAAGATTCAAAAAAGTCTCAGTAGCAAACAATAGAGAAGAAAGTTGTCTTTCCCTTCTCTCATCAATGATTGAGAGATATAGTATGTATAAAAAATGTCTATTTTTCATATTGGCCTTGATTACTTTTGTCGCTCTCTCCATAGCATAAAAAATATAACTCATTGTTAGCTTTTCTTCACTATCAGCCAACCGAAGCACCCTCACCAAAGACTCACAAACTCGGATAACAAATTGACATACCTAGCATATTGAGATGCAATTTACTTATCACTTGTAAACATTTGCCTTAACTCCTTCATCGAAACAAAAGACTAAAGTGATAAGAAATTTATTGCAAATCTTGTAATAGCAGAGCAACACAAATTTTTACTATTAGTAAATTTTCTTCTCATCAAATTCAAAACCCATACACGATTATAAATGAATTTTGTCATCTTTTTAGCCTTCTGCATAGTCTCATCAATAACAGTAAAATACCTAGGATCTCCTATATTCTCGAGCATTAAGTCAATGTAATGTGCAACACAAGGAGTCTAAAAAAATGGATTATAGGTATTCTGTAACCTTTCCCCTGCCGCTTTATAAGCGGAATCTTCAGTAATAAAATGAACAATGTTATCTGGCCCTACTTCATTCACAACTTCATCAAATATCTCAAACAAAGGGTCATCATTTCTAATAAGGCCAAATGCATCAATAGATTTAAAAAACGTAGAGTTATTTGAAGAATAAACCAAAAAATTTATAATAAGATCTTGTCTCCTATTTGTCCAACCATCACATGTAATTGAATGTCCATAAGTACCCCAACTCACTCTTCTTTCAGCTAAATAATTTCTAATTTCAGAAACAACACAACTCAAAAATTTACCTCTTAAATCATCAATCGATGGCCCTTTGTATCTTGGATCATAAGAGGCTATTGCATCTATCATAGGTTGATAATAATAAGACCAAGAAGCATTAAATGACGAACATGTATTATACCACCATCTAGCTACTACCATATCAACATTGTAAGTCGCATCTCTTGATTGCATTGCACTACGAATTGAAGGTTGGGCTCCAGGGGTTGTTCGTGGTGCAAAGAAACTAGTCACCTGCCTTCTTCTCTTCCTCACATCAGATTCTTCATGATCCTGAGATGGAACACTACCAGTACCATTACCACTACCACTTCCACCTTCAACATTTCCATAATTACCACGGAAACCAGAAAATAAATTTCCACTACTAATTTCAAATTCAATATTTCCCTTATATCTTTCTCAAATTGATGTTCATTAAGTAATGTTTTCATCTGTCGCTTCACATTATTACTTATTTTTTTACACACTTCCACATCTCCTTTTAATTTCAGCTAGATGCCTTTTCAATTGGATGATTCCTCCACTTTTCAAATGCTTGTTACAAAACAAGCAAATGGTATAATTCTTTTGACCTGGAACCATGCCAGCATAAGCCCAAGCTAGATCACTGTATCTTCCTGAAGTAGGTTGATCAGGAGTATTTGAACTTCCTTTCATTTATCTGTATACAAAAATAAATAACACATAATTTTAGTACACAATGACAATATGCATATCCATCTTATATAATATAACTCATTATGTATAAGTCAAAAGCTAACAATTCAAAACATTCAACATATATAATAAGTAACACAAAGTATACTCCAATAATTTGCAATTTCATCAATTACAAAACAATCATAATGTCATTTTCATTTCCAACAATCACAAAACATTCAATATTGTTTTTCCATTCCTAACAATTTCCAATTCCAATAATCACAAAACATTCTTAATTTCATTTCCATTCCAACAATAACTAACAATTTTCAATTCCAACAATCACAAAATAATCATAATTCCATTTCCATTTCCATTTCTTTCAATTTCTAATTCCAACAATCATAATTCCAATTCCAACAATCACAAAACAATCATAATTCCAATTCCAATAATCACAAAACAATCATAATTCTATTTCCATTGTCATTCATAATTCTAATTGAATTTCTAACAATTTCCAACAATTTCAATTCAAAGTTTGAAAAATGAGGATCAAGTTGAAGGGTGTGATATGATTTACATAATTGGCAAATAATGCATGGCACATCTTATACAATTGTTCATACATATAAATTCATAACATGAGATCAAGTTGAAGGATATAACTTTTTTGGAAAATGTTTTTCCTTATTTAAACCTTTGAATATTCTTTTCATTTCTAACAAACCATAATATTATATACACTATTTAATATTTCATTCTTAAATATATATGTTACTTTTACAATTTTTAATTGACATTAATAAATATAAGTATAAATGATTGGAACCTACAAGTCTACAACATATTCACAATTTAACAAAAAAGTTCTTTTCGGATACATTCATTACATCACTTCTTTATACTCAACCAATTTTTTTCCTAAATGAGTAAATTCAATACCAAATATTAAAAATAGATTACGATTTCACAAATATTAACAATGTATCAATTAATGATTTAAGTTTTTATAATTTTATAAAATTTGATTTTCAATTTTACAATTTCACATTTGATTATTAATTTTACATTTAGGTTTAAATGTTAATTATCAACTTTCAATTTTAATAATCAGCTGTGCATAATACATAATTACATACTAACTATATTTTAAAATTCCATTTTCAATTCCATTCTAATTCTAATTTTCATATCAAAAATTCATAACAAAATAACAAAACCCCATGGTATTCAATCCAACAATTTCAACTTCAACAATTCCATTCCAAAATCAAATTCAAACCAATTTATTTCACATACACACAAATCCAATATCCAATACCGTAAGCAATTTTATTCCAAAACAATTCAAAAACAAAACAATCATTAATCCAAAACCGAGACAGCAACTTCAACCTCCACCCACAAGCCAACTCCCAAACACAAAAAATTTGTAATTTACGTTTATTGTTTACCAACAATTTTTGGAAACACCAAACAACAGAGAAGAGAACAAATCAACAGAAACATAATCAACAGACGCCAAATTTTTTTTGAAACTTTCGGGTCTTTGGGTTGTGGCTTCGGGTTTTCGGATTGTCCACCTTCACAGACGCGTCAAGGGGGTCGGTGACTCGGTGGTGCGGCGACGACGTGTTGTGAACCTTGTGGTATTGTGGTGGTGCGGTGGATCTTCGGGGGACGCCAATCGCAAACCCAGATTGCAACTCCGACGAGGATGAGGCGAGGAGGAGAGTGA
Source organism: Erythroxylum gracilipes (assembly GCA_026413385.1). NCBI lineage: Eukaryota > Viridiplantae > Streptophyta > Magnoliopsida > Malpighiales > Erythroxylaceae > Erythroxylum > Erythroxylum gracilipes. The sequence goes on from JANZLC010000002.1 coordinate 615,622, forward strand.
TACAAGTACTGGGGAGGGTCGGAGGAGACAACCGGAGAAGAGAGGAAGCGGTGGCGGTAATGAGACGAGCCAGACGGCGGCGAGAGAGAGGTGAGAATGAGAGAGACTAGGGAGGGTCAGAGGAGACAACCGGAGAAGAGAGGAAGCGGTGGCGATAATGAGACGAGCCAGACGGCGGCGAGAGAGGTGAGAACGAGAGAGACTGCGAGAGTGTGAGAGAGAGGGTGAGACTTGAGAGAGAGGCAGTAGTCGGAGGTCGGGGTGGGTTAGGTTTAGGTTTAAAAATTTTCAAATTTACAAAAAGGTTTTTTTAATTTTTTCGAATCTGGCCGGTATTTTCTGGTATGTTGGGTACTAGCCGATACCCAACAAAAAACTCCTGTACTGGCTAATATTTTTGGCCGATACTGAGGTTACGTTTTGCCATACCGTTATCCGGCCGGTAGGGTACAAATCTCAAGAATAACTATTCCACTCAACCAAATATGTCATTATAACTTACACAACAACTTTAATTTAGACATAATCCAATGATGCACCCTTCGAGAAGAACTATTAATTTTAATGCGACTATTATTAAAGTAATGTTTAATCAGTAATCTGAGCAATTAAGCATTCAAGAGAGGAGAGTCATGAATGCTATGACAGTTAGCTTAATTGATACCCTTTAAATATTAAAATTGAATTCCAGCATCTTCGAAATAGGATGCCCCTCTATTTCAAAGTCTCTTCGTTGATTGTTCAGGGAAATTGGCATGGAACCACTACCCCCAATAGAGTCCACAGAGAAGACACAATTTCATGGATATTGAATTCCAATGGGCGATACCCAACCACTCACCACTCATGTCATATGATGTTCATGAATTCTACTTTGGTAGTAGTCCCTTGGTTCGATCTTATATGGAAGAATACGATAGCCCTAAGGCAGTTTTTATTACTTGGATTGTGATCAAAGATAGGCTTAGAACAAAGAACCAATAACATGTAGTGATGACAATCTATGTTTATCATGTACCCGAGCTTTTGAGGATCGAGTGCATCTCTTCTTTATTTGCAGTTTTCCCAAGGCCGTATAGACTCGTATGCTACACATGCTACCAGATAATAACACCAAGCATGGCTACTCTATTCTCTTCAAAGCCATTAATCACACCAGACCTTGCATTTTAGCTGACAATGCTCAAACTAATATTTCTTACAACACTAAACATCTCAACCCACAACATCATAGTAAAATAATAAAATTATTATTTTAATGTTTTTTCCACACATAATTTCCCTTATTCTATGCATAAAACAAGAGAGAGAGAGAGAGACCATCTGTCAGAGTGTCGAATACAAAGTTTTTGCCTTCAACTCTTCTGTTTGCGCACCCCAATTCAAAAAATCAGGTGGTGATCGCAAAACTCTGTTGATGGTCGTTGCCATTTTGAAACAAGAGAAGAGAAAGAAACATCCTCACGCTTTATAGTATAGTACCGATCGTATTATTCAGCTGGACTTTCGAACCAGAATGCGAACCATCCGACATAACGAAGTACCCTGCTGAACCTGAAAACCGTCACCGGAGGCGTAAAAGTTTCCGGAGATTGTCAGTTGCTCCGGCATCAATGCCCACAGCTTCTGCAGTGCAACTGAGTGCTTTTGGCTTCATTGAGAACTTTGGCAAAGGCAAGCTACTAGGTGGTGGAGACAGTGTAAAAACCGAACCTGAAAACTTCTGCAAGTGCTCTAACGATGATATGGAAGAAGACAAAACCTTAAAAACATCCTTTGGTAGGTCACTAGGGTCGGGTCCTGACGGTGAAGTCGATGAAACAATCGGAGACTCAACTCTGACAGAAACTTTTGTAGCTAGAGAGCCATGCTTTGGTTCGTCCCTTTTCGTGGATTTTTTTGCCTTCTTTGACGTGAAGGTATGATCCCTGTTTCTGTTGTATTTTCTCGAAGCTGGTGGCAAAGAGAGACCTCGATTTAGAGAGTTAGGGACTGAGATGCGGGGTTGCGAGACTGGAAGAGGAAGAACAGGTGGTTGAAGTTGTTGAAGTGGGTGCATAATATGAACTGAAGGAGGGTATGAGAACGAGAGAGATGGAGTATGAGGATACAATAAGCTTCCATGGGTGATGTTGTTCATTGGAGGCAAGTTCTCAGTTGGTCTGGCAACAATCCCTCGAGAACCCATTTTTTTTCTAGGGTTCGAAACAGGCCTGTATGGAGAAGAAGAGAGTGACTGGTGATCCGATAATGGAACAAACTTTGCCTCCATTTTTGCTGGTTTACCACCTTACAGATCTGAAAATCAAAACTAGAAACCAAGTGTTGAGTAAATATGTATATAACAAGGCGATGATCTTAAAATAACACGATCAAAAGCCAGGAAATTTCAGTTAACTCTATGTAGCTATTAACAAGCAGAGAAAATGAATCCAAAGATTTACAGTTACTGTTGCATCAGAAAACCAAACCACAAACTTTACGGATCTGTATCTGTATTTTCTTTTGAAGATAAACTGGATCGAATTCTTGATCAAGATAAACAACAAAGATTAACCCTCATTGACGAAAAACTGGATCCTGCGATCTATAAAGGATTGGATTCCCAAGATATTGAAAGAGAGTTTATTTACTTAAGAGTTAAGATGTAGGAGATTCCAGTTTCTGGTGGGGTGAACACAAGTTACCTACTTTTATAGGACAGACGACAAGACAACGGCTAGTATATGAAAAAAGAGATCGCGGCAATTACTAATTTACCGACAACCGTTAGTGGTCGGTTACCCCTTGGTCCAAGACCGGGATACTGTTGGGCGGCAACCGCCAGTTTCATCTTGACCGTTGGATTGTACTCACAGAAATAGCCGTTGGGGATGTTCTGACCGTTGATGTTCCATTGGGGTCCTCGAAGTTGGTTTTTGTCGTCGGGCAGGATTCCTAGCCGCACAAGGATCTAAGTTTCTGTGGGGTCCACGCTTACTTTTCTTCCTGTCGCAGTAACCTCGAGACCGGGGAATGAGCGAGAGCGTCAAGGTAAGAGATTTTTCTGTGGAGCGGTGTGGTCCCATGATAATAAACTGCACCACTTCGTGGGTTGCTTACAAGTGTCAGCGGTAGCAACCATTCCTGATTTGGAATTTTGAGATTTTTCTGATGATTGGTAGGCACATAAGGAAAGATTTAAATTGAAAAGACATTAAAATTTTATTTCATCACAATTCACAACTTATAAGTTTCAACATAATGCAAAATTTTAAGTCATTAAAATTTCTAAGACACTGCAATTATCACGCATAAAATATTTTATTTATTTTAATTTTTAAAAACTACAAAACATAATATTAAACATAATATTAACTTCATTTTTGAAATTAAGGAATCTGCGGTCGCTATCTTTTGGATGCGCAGTAGGTAAATCTCTGAATTGATACAATAGTTTGTAAATTATGACAACCGGATACTCTACATTAGACAAGCCCTATATAACAGGCTCGATCGAGAAAACGTAAGTAGATGATTCAAATACAGGACCTTTTGGTCTCGTGCCCTCCACTTCCTCAACTCAACTATCCTTCATTATATATATAAGTTTAAATAAATTATCTTAAAAACTAATATAACGAATTTAATTTAAATAATATCTATAAGTTTAATAATAAATTAATCTTAATTAATATTCTTTTTAAGATTATGATCATTTATATTCCTCCTTATACCTCAAATCTTTAATTTCTAAAGTTGAAATAACATAAAAAAATTTGATTTGACCACTCAACCTTAAATTGGCTTTTGCTTTGAGAAATGAGAATCCTTTGCTTTCTCCCATCTCCAACGTGGAGTGTGGACCGTGCCAATCACTTTCCGTTACATTTAAAGGCTTATCTTTTTAACCTTTCATTTGCTTTTTGCTTGTCGTTAATTTTAAAGTTCCATTATATTGTCTCACTTTGCCTTTTTATTGCACGTAGTTTCGAAAAAGCAAAAGTTTTATTGCGTTGTTTAATGGATTCGAAAAAGGAAAAAAATGATAAGAAAAAGGAGGGAAAATAATAACAAGTCCAAGGCTTTCTCACGTGTTTAAGAATGTTATTGCTGCTTTAACCAACATTATAAAAATTAAATTAATAGCAAAAATTTTGAATTTATCAAATTTTATTCAATTTTTAATTTTTTAATTTGATTTAGTTTAACAATATTTATTATTAAAAATTAATTAATTAATTAATTGGTCAATTTTAATAAACTAATTAAATTTTATAAAACAAAATAAATCAATTAATTTTTATTTAACAAATTGTTTCCAATTAAACTTTAAAATTTTCAATAGAAAAAAGTAATCTTCATTAATTTTTTAAAATTCTTTAATTTTATTCTATCTTTAATTAGTTTTGTGACAGTCTAATAGCTCTTGAACTTTTCAAATCTTAAATATCTTGTCTTTCAATTATTTTTCGGTTTGATGTTTAAAACATTACTTTTAACATACTTGAACTAACTGTTCTTTTTCTTATACTAGCGAAATGTTAGACATTTTTGTCCTTATGGACATTTTTGTCTTTTTCTTATTAAGTGGACAAATATTAATTATAATTTTGGCTTTTAATAAATTATCGGTTAAGTTACGTGATTTGATCCAAATAAGAGTAATAAAGTGACTCAATAAATGATTTAGGTTAATGAGTCGAAGTCCAGGTAAAAAATAGATCATTTTTAATGTAGACTTGGTACATATCGACCTTGTGATAGTGAATCCCGATATGGAAGTTATATAAAAGTTATGGTCTCCAAAAGTTATGGTCTCCTACAGTTGCTCATATCAATCGTAAACATACAGTTCTCTGACCCGTTAGGAGAACTTACGTACTGAGAAAACTGTAGAAAGGCCTAAACTGAGTACTGGTGAATAATTATCTCAACTGTTCCAGAAAGATCGGAACTTGTTTCGGTATAAAAAATTGCTTGGGAACTTTGAATGAAACCGAAATATAATATTTTGCATTTCCTTCGTTTTTGTCTTTTCATGTATGATCTTGGTACATAATAAGATCTGTACTAAGTATTACACGAAATTCTCAAAGGTTTTATATATTTAATAAACTTTAAGAATACCTTTTTCTTTAAATAATTAATAATAAATTCCGATTTAAAACTCAAATAATTATGAGGACTTCAATACAGAACAACATTGATTAATTAAAACCCAAGATCTCAAAATTTCAAACGCGCTTTAATGAGTTCTATAAGCATTCAAGCCACCCCATGAAATTTGGAAAACCACGTACGCCTGATTTCCTCCCTGTTTACACACTTCTTGACTTTGTTACTTTGAAGCTATCGTGGGTGACGTTATTTTCTGCCAACTTTTTGCACCGTCCATTACAATGCGATGTAAAGCACCAAAAGAAGGATAAATTTAGAGAAAGAAACTGTTTGATTATAGTATAGTAACGTCAATCAAGTAGTTGCCACCTTGGAGGTAAAGAACTCAAATTATAGATTAACACGTAACCTTATTCACATTTTCTTAATGTACGTATTCCTGTTGCTTGGTCGCTTGGACTCATAAGGTTGAATCCCCAATTCTAAGGGTCCCTAGTCGCAGATCCGATCACCGCTAGAAAATTGAAATGCAGTTTAATTCCAGCCAGCTCCTTAGGAAAGCGGTCCTGTACTTAGTGCGCACAAGGAACCTTTCACTGGAAGAACCCCACACTGCCGCTGTCAAGATTCGAACCAAAAATCTTGGAGTCAATTACCCTCCTAAGAAACCAACTAAACTACCCGCGCGGGTTGCTTGGTGTCCTTATCTATAGCATTTATGGTACCATAAATTAACGAATCCCATTTACTTACGTGGGTCTGTCTCTAAACCTTTATAAAAGTTAGTTCATACAAAGAAATTGGTATGATTCTATTGAATCTCAAACTTGTTATATATTTATAGTATTATTTATTTTATATTTTATAATATTTATTAGTATTATTATTTATATCTATTTTATTTTTGATTATTTTTAATTATTATTATATTTATTTAATTTTACAAGTAAGTTTATGAGGATTGCTGATTTTTCTAGAAAATAGATAATAACTCCGTATATTAAATTCTTTATTTCAGTTATTGTGTTCTGATTATTCTGTTATATTAAATTTTATTCATAATATATATATATAAGCTCCACATAAATGTAAATATAAGAAAACTATAAATAAAACAGGAGATTTGATCGTATGACTCAGCCAACTTTTTTTTACCAAGCACAAGGGACCCACCAACTGAGCACAAGGGACCCAGCTCTGATTTCTTCTTTTCTTCTTTATTAAATAATGATTCTGGCAACACGTGGGACCCACATTATAAATCTTTTGAATCTTCAATCTAACCTTTTTTTCTTTTCAATTCTTACGTATTCTAATTTCTAATTAATAAATTATATTTTTAAAATTTACATTCTTTTTTATATATTTACATTATTGTTCAAAAATAAGTTATTATTTTTATCCTTAAAAAAATAAATTTATTTAACCTTGCTAAAAAGTACGGGATATTAAAAAATTTAAAATAAAGCTAGTCTTTTTTATTGATTTTTTAAAAAATACTTCAACTTTTACGAATTTTTAAATAAATATTAAGTTATTAACATATACATATAACACATTTTTATTTTTATTATTATTTAAAAATTTATGTTAAATTCAATTTTAGCCTAAATTATTATAGATGTTGGTCGGGTTGGTCGTGCGGGGCCCGAGCCCAGTCAAAATGTCCCATGGGCTGATCGGTCCATCCTTCAAAGATCAGTCTCATACCCAATGGCTATGTCAAACCCAAGCCCGATCCATGCTCCCCGTAGCCCGTCCGTATGTGAGAGACTCCCATGCACACGTAAAGACCTAAACCTAGTTGTT
>JANZLC010000002.1:629609-665480 GCA_026413385.1 Erythroxylum gracilipes
TCAACATTTATAGATGATTGGATAAATAAAATAAAGTAACAATCTAAATACTAATGCAAAGAAATAATCAAGAATATTCCATACTATAAATTAGCTAGATTTAGGTCAGGTTTCCCTAAGGCTCTACTATATTTAGTTTCACTATTGATTAATAAATTATTATAGTTTTTGGACCAGTAAGAGTTCCTAATTTTGATGATTATCTTCAGAGGACCCACTAATTACTGTACAATATGCAATTGCATTATACTCACACCCCTGACAAAGCATATCATTAAGGAGCCTCAAGGCAAGATGAGGTCGTTTTTTTCTTACAAAATGACTTCATCCTAACTGTGGAAGTGTAGATACTACGAGTAGCACCTTTATCTTTCATTGTCAAATAAAGTTTATGGGCTTGATTGAAGTAGTCATACCTGACCAATATATTTGTAGCGACATTACAAGATCATACAAATGGTTCACAATTATAGAAGCCCATTCTGTCAAACAAGTTAGTAACTTCTTGAACCTTTTCTTTCTTTCCATCACTTGTCATTGCAATATTTACCGTCTCCATTAAAGTTCTATCCATAGTCATCCTCATTTTTATAATCGTACACTCTATATCTCTGACTACCCATGAGTCCAAGCTTGTCAGCCATGCATTTATAAGTAATAAACATGTGTGCAAATCCATATTCATCTTTAATAGAATTAAACATTTCAAGTGTTTGAAGAGGCTAGTTTTGGTATTTCATGACACCACTAACCAATGTCATTGCCATAAACAAAATCAAAAAGATGAGGCCAGCCTACTCCCACTCCCACTAACTCAATTTCCATATTTTAAGCCAATCATACATAAACCTAAAAGACACACTATTCTCTTTTGTAGAATTTTTCAAAAGTCACAATTGCTTTCTTTTATGTGCGTGACTGGTTTTATACATGAGTTACCACATTAAAGGTCAAATATATGACAACCATATTGTCTTTTGGGTAGTAGATAATCATTGTATTTGGATCAATAAAGCATGCAAATGGCAAATGCCACAATAGCTATGATGTCTTCATGCTTTAAAGGTTAAAAATTTTGATCTTCTAAATATAAAACTGAAGAAAATAGAAAAAAGCATGCAACAAAATACTTTCTTATATTGAATATAACACATTCCCTTCTTTTCGCTCTTTGATCTACCATTCAAGTCAACAAAAGATAAAAGAAGCAATACCCTTTAACCCTACACTTTATCAGGGGGGAAATAAAGAACTAAAATTATGAAATTCATACTAAAAAGAATTGAAAATAAAGAACTGAAATCATTTTTGCAAAGAACAAACATTTCATCAAAAACCTTACACGCATCAGAAATTCATCCAAACATCATAACCAAAATCATGTCTTATCCCTTCTATCACTAGCATTTATACCTTAAAATTGTTTTTCAATCACATAATACACAAATAAACGAAAGTAATCAAATACTCAAATTAACTTTCATCCAATATGCGAAAAAACACATGACAGTGACTGCAAAAATACCTTCTATGGGATGTAAAAATGCATCGGTAGGGGAGCATTCCGCCTTAGAGGGAGGCACCCACGCGAGCAGGGGTGGACCCATTGGATTTATATTGATTTTCGTCTTTTTTTTCTAAAGAGCGTTGACGAGCAGAAGAGGAGTTCGCTACAGAGAAATTGGAGAGAAGAAAATCGCACGAGAGGAGAGACGAAGTAGACAAAGAAAAAGACGTAGGTGGGGGGGAGAACAGGACCTTTCGGGTGAGTTTAATGTAAAAGAAAACGACATCGTTTGGTGTTAAACCAAACGGTGTCATTTTTGTTTACTTTAAAACGCTAAAGTCGAAGTAGATGATAATGTTTACCTTGAAAATTTACCGATAAAATTTATCAACAGACAAATTTCCGTCAGTAAACTCAAAATTTTTTATGCCCCCAACAATTCTCACATTTTTTACCGACGGGCATTTTATTCTGATGCTAAAGTCTGTCGCAAATTTTGTTGGGATGATTTCTCTTCATATTTACCGATAGATATTACTACCGCCACTAAACAAAATTTTTCCCGTCCATGTTGCTGACAGAAATTGATTTTGCGTCGGTAATTTGTAACGGTTTTATTTTCGTCAATAATTTTTCATCATTAATTCTTATGTTTCTTGTAGTGATATCTGCAAAAGAATTAGAAGAATAAAGAGAACAAAACTTGGTGAATTGAAATCTATCGATGCAAAAATCATGCAAGAAGGTCCAGCCACTGAGCCTATGCAGATGATCATCTAAGAACAGTGTTAGCTGTAAGAGCAATGATCGTGCAAGTACTCACAAGCCACTGAGCCTATGCAGATGATCATCTAAGAACAGTGTTAGCTGTAAGAGCAATGATCGTGCAAGTACTCACATCCATTCACAACTATGTCAATTTGGGCTCGTCAACTTCTTAGGTCATTGAATTGTTTCAAAACTTTCCTGAACTCACCAATCAAAGGCAAAACTTACTCCTGATCAACGTCATACAAGACAGCACGAACAACTGGTGTTGGAATTGAAGAACATAAAGCAAACTCTTCTTTCTGACATCAGACGATACAATTGTCCATCAAAATATGTAACAGCAAGAACATGATATAGATGCTAACAGAATACGATTAACACAATCTACAACCTCAGCGTAAAACAAGTTCAGCGAAAGGTGGATTTCTATACGCTACTTAACACTGCCGAAGTGAGAAAAGCCTATTGCACAAGTTGTTGGGCATTTTCCTATTGTTTTAAGTTGCTTTATTATAACGTATTTGATGTCCATGTTTATCGTTATCTCTATTGAATGGAACAGTATATTTGTACTTATGTGTATGTATGAGGACCGTGCGTGTATGTACGTGCATTAGGTACCCAATTTTTAGTAAAAGTACGTGAATTATATACCAAGTTTCTATTAACAGTACATGTACATATAAACTGTTAATCATAACAAGAACTTTAATTACGAACGCAAGGTCAACCATAAACTTATATTGAAGAAGAAAATGTAAATAAATTACCTGTTTTGCTATATATCGAACGATAAATAAGTTGTTAAACTGCTTGAACAAACTCCTCGACAAATAAATAAGCTCATAAAACTTTCGTTAAACCTTAATGAAAGTTGGATATCTTTATATCGTTAATTATTAATTTAATTTTTATTATTAATTAAATAATAAATTATTAAGATCAGTCTTAACTCAAACTTAAGTATTGAATTCGAGTTAAAATTAATTAGTTCAATTACTTATTATTAATTAGGTTAAATTTTTATTAAAACTTATAATTCAAATACTCAAACTTAATACAAAGACTTGCACTTAAATTAAAGCTCACTAATTTATAAATAGAACTGTTATTTTCAAACTAAACACATAACTAAAGGTAAGTTTACCATGAAACAACTATTCCACCATTCTTCAATGTCGAGAGGCCCATGTTTGTCCACGAAATGGGCTAAGAGCACATGTTTGTCCTTATAATTATGGCCTTGAATAGCAACCGAAAACGCCATTCTTTAGGCTTTCACAGAAGTGGGGTGCGAATTGGGAATTGATTAAACATCACCACAAAGGGAATTGTGAGATGTTTCAAAGTTCAAATGGTCCCAGCAGCCGACCACGAAGGTCCATTGGCCGACATCATCTTTCAAATGCTTAGGTTGTCGTCTGCAGTAGAGTTTTAACTTATAACATTCTAAATTATAGGTAGATAATGGATGACTGATGAGTGGATTGGTGATCCACTCAGCGTATCAATCGCAGCACACTAAGTTCAAACTTTTTTAGCTCTGATCCATTTTTTTCCAACCTTTTCAAGTTGTCTTTTCAACCTTGAATAGTTACAAAATCCATAATACATCACAAGTATTTTAAGTCGGCCTTCTTCTGTATTATATAGTTGAAAGTTGACTATGAATTATTAAATGCATAATCCCAATAGAGACAGGACAGAGCTTCCAATGACCAATGTGAAATGGAAAGGTGGCTTAGTGCATGTTTGGTTGAGTTTTTAGAAGGTGAATAAGTACTTTTTTTAACCGTAATTTTTTTTTAAGGAAATGAGTGTTTGGCTGTAAAATAAAAAATCAATTTTTAGTAGATATAACTTTTTTTACAGCTAAAATATAATTTTTAAGAAGCTCAAATTTGGAACTTCTCAAAAAAAGTACTTTTTCATATCAATTAATGATCATATTTTTTAGTCTATTTTACCCTTATACTTTACACATAATTCTCACAATATCCACAAACTCATCTTCATATTTATTTTAGGAATTATATAATATTATTTGACTTTTTTATATGTTTTAATATTTATTTTTTATATTAGTTTTACTTATCTTTTAATTCATATAAAAGATTTGGTTAGATATATTTTTATTTATGTTTCATATAGTTGAAAATTATATAATAATTAATATATTGTACTTTGCATATTGTTTAATATACTTTAAATAATTTTTACATACATAAATAATTTTTATTACAAAATAAAATATAGTTAAAATTAAAAATAAATTTTATTTTTATGTTGCCAAACAGTCTACTTTATGAAGCTTTTTCAAAAAGATTCTTTTTTAAATGACAGCCAAACAGTCAACTAGCTTCTTAAAAAAAAACTCTTCTTAGAAAAGCTCTATTGATAAAAGCTCTACTGGTATAAGCTTATCCAAACAGACACTTAGTATTTTTTAGTATAAGAAAAAGTTAAATTTTAACATTTTTTATAAAGTGTTTAATTGAATGGATAAAAAATTTAAAGTAAGAGAAATTGTAATTCAATTTAATTTAAAATTAATTAATTAAGAATACAAATATATTAAATACTTGTAAATATTATTTGAATTAATTATGTTATTTAAGTTTAAATTATTCTCTCGTTAAATATTTTATTCGAAATAATCTATTAATTGCGCGTCTCCAAAACAATAACTGTGAATTTTACTAAATAAAATATTACATATTTTCATATTTGTTCGCAAGTGTATATCATAATAGCTAGGGGATTGAGGATTTTCCGAGAAATTAAAAATCAAAAGACAAATTGGTCTAAACAGTCCACCAAGCAGGCTTCAATAATATCCTGACCTTCCTCTACCAAATTTTCCTCCCAACTACTATGATTATTTAATATGAATATGGACCGGTTACTTAGTATTCCCACAAGTACACTCCTTATGTTTATCTCTTAGCTTCCTCGAAAATGTCAATTCTACATGTTATGGTCAAATGATTGAACATCAACACGTTATCTCCATAGCTCGTTCAAGGCTCAAAATCTGACGTGATATGGATTTGACTAGATGAGCGTAATACATGGAATGGTTCAACTTGGCATGGTCAAAATGTTGATTTTAAACACGTTCTAATTAGTAATTGTCACGCTAAGGTCCATGCGAATTTTTAAGAATATATAATTTTTTTTGGTAAAGAGGATACACAAAACAAGGAGGCCTAAGGCCTCAAGAACGCCGCAGACAAAGTATCATTCTAAAGAAGGGGTTGAAGATTCGGGACAGGCATCTCCCATAGATGCTAATTTTGTGAAGATGATTTTATCAACAATTAGTTAATAATTGATTCTATTAATAGATTTGACTAGCAGATAATATCAGTTATTTATTAAAGATGTTTGGTAAAATTAGTTGTTTAGTATTAACTATTGACGTGTAAAATGACTTATGATGATATGATTTTAAAAAAATATATAAGTACATGAATATTATATTTCTTAGTATTTCGTTAAATATTCTTATAAGAATTTAGATATTTAATTTTTCGAAAATTAAGTTTATAACTTTAATAAAAAAACATAATAATAATAATAATAATAATAATAATAATAATAATAATCCAACATTAAATTATCTATTAAAATGAATGATACAACGAATTACATCATATCAATATTTTTCATATAATATATATGAATTTTATTATTTAATAAATTAAAATATCTATAATAATAGTATAACACAAATACAATATATACTAAGAATATTAACTTAATGTGACTCTTTAGGTTCAAAAACTTAATATTATAGTATTTTTAAATGTAAAATAATATTATAAAATTAAATAAAGATTAAAAAGTTTAATTAACCCCTTCATTATATTCTTTCAAACTTCACGACATAATTATACAAAAAAAACAACCTTGAAAATACACATAGCAAAGTAGAGAGTAAAATGGAGGGCAATATTGTCATTAGACAAATAGCTAACCCCAAATGCTACACTTAAGGAACTTTTAAAAAATTAGATGGTTAGGTTGAATCAGCCAACCGAATCAGCTCATAAAAAAACAAATAAATAGCTTTTTTTTTAACACGGGTCAAACAACTAAAAACAACTTATCAGTTGTTTATCAAACACGCCCAATGGAGGTGTTTGACAAACAGCTGATAAGTTATTTTTGAGGTTATTGACTAAAAGTTAGCTTTTTGACCATCTTAAAAAGCTGTTGATGTATTGAGTGAATGACATATTGGTTAGCTTATTTAACAACTTCAACAAGATAATTTCTAAAAACTCCATAAGAGGAACTTTTTTAATGATCAACTAAAATTTAATAGGTTAAAAACTAATTATACCCTCCTTTCATAATTTTTGAATTATGTTATATGTCGTATCTTTATTATACTATAATTATATATATTTTAATATATTAAATAATAAAATTCATACATATTATATAAAAATACTAATATGATGTAGCTTGCTGTATCATTCATATTAATAGAGAATTTAATGTTGGATTATTATTATTATTATTATTATTATTATTATTATTATTATATTAAAGTTATAAACTTAATTTTTTTAAAATTAAATATCCAAATTATAAATTCTTACAAGAATATTCAACGAAATACTAAAAAATATAATATTCATGTTTTTATAATTTAAAAAAATCATTTCTTCATAAGTCATTTTACACATCAACAACTAATAACTAAATAACTAATTTTACAAAATATCTTTAATAAACAACTGATGTTATTCGTTGGTCAAATCAGCTGTCAGCTAACCGCTGCTGATAGAATCAACTAACAACTTATACAATTCGTTATTTGTCAAACATGACCTTTATGCTCAACATAAACTAACATAGACAATACCTACCTATTGGACGTTTCTCAATTCCTTGTCCATACAATTTACTTAAACCTTTCAATTGTTTTTATATTTATTTTAAAAGTTGTTCTTTTAGTTGTCTTTATGTACACTTTCAAAGTCATATATATATATATATATATGAGATAATAACTCTTTGTATATTCTGACTCAATTTTGATATTAATTTAAATTCAAAATCTAAAATTTAAAATATTAAATTTGAATAATAAATTTATTATCTCTATCTCTATATCTCTATCTCTATCTTTATATCCATCTTTTTCTTTCTTTATTTCTATTTCTTTGAATAATTTGTAATAACTTTTAGATATAATAATTTTTTGGTCCCTTAACTTTTTAGTCATCCTTTTAAAATTAATAGATTAAGTTCAATCTACTAACTTAATGCATTAATTACTAAACAAAATTTATAACAATTTGACATTATCAAATAGATAAAACGTTTCGATTAGTGAAAAAAAAAAAGAAAGTTGGTGAGTCATATACGAAACCTTAATCATTTGATAGATTCCCAGTATGAGTAAGATAAGCTTTTCCTTAATCGTAATTTTGTAGTAATGCCGCATTTCGGAATGTGAAATTATTTTGGATTATCTCTCGATGATAAGCCCAAAAAGTAACTATTTCACACTTATCAATGGCCTAATTATATATATTGTTAAGGTGACGTCTGATTGAAACATACATGCCAAGTTGCCAGTTTTTTTTTTTTTGGATTGGAGGCCTGGAACCTGGAAGATCACTCTTGGTGGCCTGAAGTGTCTGCAGGTTCTGTCAAAGTTTAAGATTGCTCAGCTTTTAGTCACATGCATCAGACTTTTACTTCTGTCTGTATCCGAATTCCGAACTTGGAGAAATAAGGAGAGACACACTCCCTGTGGTCCGGGCCCTGCCCTGAAGCAAATACCCCCCAAATGTGACGATGCGTCTCTGTCGCTTCGTACGACACCGTATTGACAACCGTCTACCGATGGGACCATGTCCCTGCTACTAGTCCATTGAAAAACAAAGAAAAGGAATTTGCATTGCATCTAAGATTTGCACTTTTAACGTTTTTGTTTAAATTTATTAAGTTTTTATTATTATTTGTGGTATTAGTATTACTTTACATTTTAACGTGATTTAAAATGGTACTTGGCAGCAGTAAGTTGCATTAACTGTTAGATGATTTTATCAACAATTAGCTAATAGCAGATTAATATAATTAATTTGACCGACAAATAATATAAACTGTTTATTTAAAGATAATTAATAAAATTATCTTGAAAATAATAATAAAGATAAAGATAAGAGTTTATTTAAATTTTTTGTGAAATATTAAGGTGAAATGACACTATTAAAAAGTGTATGACGATAATATTTTAAATATCACATAAAAATTTAAAATTTTTTAAACAGTTCATACTTTTTACTTATATTTTATCACTCTTTTGGATCATATTCTTATAAGTAAAAATGATTGACAGGTTCGAATTACAAAAATATTCTATTTATAAAAATGCAAAGGAAAAAAAAAGATTGACTTTGACTTAAAAAAAAAGATTGATATAATCTAACTTGAAGTTAATAAGTAGAATGATTGAATTTTGAATCAAATTCAAGTATGAATAATTGACTAAGGGCATAATTGTTTTAATAAATGATATCATTCTGATTTATACCATCGGACCTTTCTAAACTCCGCATTTCAATGGAACTTCAGTTGAATGTTGTCGAGGATGATGATAAAATTTAAATTTTAAAATAATTTTAAAAATAAATTCAAATTAATACCTTTTAAATTTAAATAAATTTTAAGTCCTTCTTGAGTCATTTTTTAAAAAAAGTCAACAAATCAAATCGGCTCATTGTTAGACCTACCCTCGAGAAGGATATACTTGCGCAGTATTTGTATTTCAGACATCTTTTGGTCTATTTATTTATTTTCAAAATCATTTGCCCCTAGGGGATGCTCAAGTTGGTGGAGTAGGAGACATAAGGCTAAAAAGTTTTGTGTTCGAATCTCCCTACTTACGCTTTCTCGATCGAGCCTGTTGTACAGGACTTGCCTACTACGGATTACCCGGTTTGTATGGTTTGCAGGCTATTGCATCAATCTGGAGATTTTTCCAGTGCACATTCAAAGGATAGCGATTGCAGGTTTCTTTGTTTCCAGGAAAAAAAGAACTTGCACAGGGCACATTTAGAGATGCTAACCCCGGCCTGCCAGTAACTCGGCTTATGACTCAATGGTCGTTTTTGACGAAACGATCGGCCCATGGCCCGCCTAAAAAAACTATGGTCGACCCGATCTCAACCTATTATCCGATTAACTCACGTCAAAATCGAGAGACCCGGACTGTTTTTACCATCCTAGGCACGTTACTCTAAGAGCCGGGACCCCATTGACAAAGACATGGATGTGCTTGTGCTTGTTTCCCTTTCAATTCTAGAGTTAGACCCAACCCATCATTTCACTTGATATTGACGGTTCTTTTTGTTTATTTTCTCAATACACACTAAAGGGGCGTTTGGTTTATAGAAGGTAATGAGAATGAGAATGAGAATGAATATAAAGAGGAATGAGAATGGATATAATCATTATAATTATGATGGTTGGTTAAGATGAAGGAATGATTACCATTACCTTTAATGGTGGTTGGTTTGTAAAAAAAATTAAGAAATAAAAATTTGTTTTACATCATATTTTAAATATAATTTAATTAATTATATTTTATGCATCTTATTTATAATGACATAATGTTCAAAATCAAGTATATTGTGGTATTTTTTCCACAATTTCAAAAATTGTAGATTTTTTAAAAAATTTTATTTGTATTTGTTACCCTTAAATTAATATTATTTGGTAAGTCTGTAATTTATTATGATTGTTTAAACTACTATGAGAAACTGTAAATTTAATAATAATAATCACATACCCGTAAGTCCATTCACCCTCAATGAATGGTCTAATTAAAGGCATGCATAAATCTCTTGTACCAGGAGAATAAATCAATGATTCTCATTCCTCTGAATTACCAGGGGAATGGAGGATTGTCGAGAACTAGATAATGAAAATGTTACCCCTTCAGTGATAGTTTGATGTCAAACACAAGTTTTCGTTCCATTCCCATACATTTGTTTCTATTACCCCAAAACACGCATACCCTAAATAAAACGAAATTCAAATCAAATGATCTGTTAGGCCTTAATTATTTATTTTTAATAATCAATTTTTGAATAAATTTGACTCAATTTATTTTAATATAACAAAATTTTTAAAAATATTAGAAATTTAAACTTTAAATATTTCAAAATTTTATAGAAATCCCTTTTCTATTGAGCTTTTAAACCTATTAAATATTTAATATAAAATATAATTATTTATGAGAACAAGATATTAAAATTAATAAATAAAGATATTTTATATAAGAATAAAATTAATTATGTATTATTTTAAAATTTTAAATTGAGGAGTAGAGTAGAAAGTAGGAACTCAATATCTTTGTTAGACCTCTCCCTCGTACTATATGAACCCATGAAAAGCATCCTTTTATACTCTCGGGTCACCCACCCAAACGAAGCGGGTTGGGAGCCAGCCGAAAGGTTCTCACGCACGCCTTACACGTGCTCTTTTTCACCCGATTGCGAACCAAAATCCGCCAGAGCAGAAGATCGAACGATAAAAATTCAAGTAAAATTTAAATATAATAAAATTGGAAAAAAAAAATCCGAAGAAGAAACGTTTCACTTCTCTCTCTCCCCTCTCTCTGAGATTCCAAAAAGAGAGCAAAGATCCAGTGTGGAGATGTTTCTGTGAGCAGAAGTGTAAATACGAAACTCAAACTGGGCTTGTAATAGGTGATAGTGAAGAGATAAAGCTTAAATTGGGTTGTGGAATTTGTTTTCTAGTGAGAGAAGATTAGTCTCTCTCACGTGGAGCACTGTCTCTTTCTAGGGTTTGGTTTCGGTTAATTTAAGAGAGGTATTTCCCTCCTCCTTCTTCTTCTTCAGTTGTTTAGTAATTGTTAAGTTTTTCCCTTTGAGTGATAGTTATTATTTTTCTTTTTCCTGGATTTGGCACTATTTAATTGCGTATCTGGGAGCATTAATTGTGAGAATCCGTGGACTATCTTTTCGAATCTTGTAAAATTTCACAGCCACGACACGACTTTTCTCCGTGCGGAGAGTTAGAGAAGTTAAAAAGTTTGGTGTTGCTTTACTCTTTCTGGGTTTTTGTAATTCTAGGGTTTGATGTTCTCTAGTATGGTAAGTCTTGCTGGTTTTACATGTATAGTTCTTGAAGAAATTTATGAAATTGACAGGTGGTTCCAATTATTTGAGCTGATTAGTATGTAGATTGTAGACTTTCCTCTTCACGGGGTTCATTCTTCTCCCGTTTATTCACTGCAAGTCTAGGACATTTCTTTTGATACGGTAAATTGGCTGTTGTTAATCAGTAGAACTTTGATCTTTTGATAGTTGATAGATGTTGCGAAAATCTGGCATTCATTTCTTGGCCAAATACCCTCTCCTTTAAAAGAAGTTGTGTGTCAGCTTTTCAATTCATGTGATTTTCTGTCTCTAATTGTTCAGCTATGGGTTTTTAGATGATACTTAAGTTTGATTTTTGTTTGTCCTTTTGTTTTCTGATATTAATGTGGTTTTGCTTTGAAGAGGGACACTCAACTAGGTGTAGATAAGGTACTTTAAGTTCAGATCAATAGTATGATTTGTGGACACAGAAGAGTTGGCACTTGTTACTTAGATCTGAATTGGTGAATCTAGTGATACTTGTTCTAAAGGCGATATTTTATCGTGTAGTTTCACATTGCATACATTTATTTTGTTGCCAAGTTGACACCGGAGTGCTCCACGTGCGATTTAGATGCATTAATTTCTTGAAAGTATCATATTTAGAATCTTTGGACATGTGATAAATAATAAAATACATTCATATTAAGGATACATTGTCTGTCTTTTGAAAATTAATCATATTGAGCAGTTTGTCAAGGGCTTCATTTGTTGCATCTTGCCTTGGATGGATTTTCTTTGACCATGCCGAGTGTGTAGGTTTATAGGATCTGGTATTCATCTACATTCAAGTTTCAGTAGAATTTTTGTTGCATTGTGGCATCAGATCTTGACTGACTTTTTTAGTTTATCTGATGCACAACAAAGCTAGTGAACTGGGGATGCTGCTTGCTTCTCACATAGATTTTTAGTTATTACTCTTCCTGATAAAGTTAGATTGCGTCCCACTGAACTACAGTTTTAAAATTGGCAAGAAAGCTTTTGGATATCACTGATATAAACCAGGCAAACTTTAATGTTTCATTTTTTTGTGTTCGACTTGGGAGACCAATAGATTTTTCCATTTTGCTATACCTATAGTTTTAAATATTTAGTTATATAGCTCTTGCATAATCTCCTTTTACTTGTTAACTAGGTGAACGTTGTGCAGCCCTTTATTTTTTTTGGTTGGATCTGAATCATTGATCAGATTCAAGATGGTTCACTGTGGGTGGCCGGCAAGTCACCTAATGGATATTAAGAATGTTACCAAAGAGATACGAAAATCAACTGTAAAAATTTTCTGTGTAGGATTTTCACACTGATCAGACAGTCATGTAAACATAATGTTGTGCTATTAGAGATGGTAGGATTCTGAACCATGGATAATTCTCCATATCATTTTTTCTGCTTCTAAGTGCTTCAAATGCTTACGTTACTGCAACTATTTTCATAGATGATGTAGCAGTTTACTATAGTTCTTGGTCCTTCTATTAGAAAGCATAACTTTATTGTAATTCACTGTTTGTTGAACACAATGTGCAATGACAAACTCATTCACAATTGTCCGTTCCTTTTCCAGCTTGGTTTATTGTTTATGACTAGTCATATATTATATGTAATGATTAGCTATTCTGCGTGTGAACTCCACTTACAATTTTGGATACCAGAACACCACTGCAAGCTGTAATCTATATTGCTGGTGTCGAAGACAGTCTTCTGCTTATGTTAATTTCATCCTAATCTTCAGTGGTGGTCTTTTTTTGTTCTTCAGCTAGTGTTAACAGTCTAGAACTGTCTGCTTATCAGTTTTAATATATTTGTTTTCAGGATATCTTGTAAATAGAGTTCTGAAGGTGCCCTAGAACTTCTCATGGTGGAAAAAGCATAGTGCATTGAAAATATTTCCTTGTTGCTCAGAGATGATATGTAGCGAAATATGACACTTGAAGACTTTTTTACCCTGAGTGAGATGAAAGATGGGCTTACGGCCCCTTCCCGAGTCCAAGAATTGGTTGCTGTTATGCAGAAGGAGAAAGATTGTGCTGTGAAGAACATTGGTGATGCAACCAGGCAGTGGGCTGCTGTTGCAAGCACAATTGCTGCTACTGACAATAGAGATTGTCTTGATCTTTTTATTCAACTAGATGGACTGTGCTTCATTGACAGGTGGTTAAACGATGCTCAGAATTTTGCTAATGATACAACTGATAGCTTTGCAGAAGAGTCAATTACAGCACTCTTACGAGCACTGGAAAAGCTACAAGTAGAAAAAGAAAGGTCAATTCGTTCTGGGATCTATATCACTGTCAATAATCTTCTTGATCACACTTCCTCTAGGGTTCAGGACAGAGCAAGAGCACTTTTTGATAGCTGGAAGGAGGGTAAGCTTAGTAAGTCAACTTGTAATGATACACATGGTCCCACCGAAGTTGATCCGGGTGCAGTCAACAATGAGAAGAGTGGAACAGAATCTGCTCTTGCCTTTCCTCTTTCGAAAGGAAGTGATAATAAAGAAAATAATACGACAGAACCTGCCGAGGTTCAGATTTTGCTATCAAGAAGCTCAAGTTCTACTCAAGTAGAAAAAGTTGAAGATGTGCAGGTTCATTCTCATAGTAACAATCATCTTTCTCCTATGATTTTAGATCACAAAAGTGAGGAGGGTGGATCACCTAATCCTCCTACAACCTCTACGATGTCACCCTCAGTACAGGAGAATTCAGTGAAGGAAAAATCTGTCCTAAATTCTTCAGAGGTAAGTTCTATTGAAGTTCCTAGTTTTACAGTCCCAAAGGGAGAAATGGAAGAGCAAGAGTCAGATTCTTCAAAGAAACCTGACATCGTCCAGGATGTAATAGCTTCAACTGCTGTGAAGGTGGAATCTCATGCTCCTGCTGGATCTGATGCCTCAAGTGCCAAAGAAACAGGCTCCTTTTTGCAAAATAAGATTGATGATATGGGTATCGGATATCATAGTAATGAACCAGTGCTCAAGTCCATACCCAACAAGAGCAATTGCTCAACTGATGCTCGGGAGGACTTCCCTGGAAAGGATAGTAGGTTGGAAAAACCTGATGAATCTAGCAGTCCTGCATCAGAGATGGAAGATATTGTACCTGCTGATGATGATGCGGAGCATTCTGATGCAGATGATGTTGTGGGAGATACTTCTGATTTCTCCAAACTAACAATGGAAATCCGAAGTCCTAATCCAATTGGTAGGAGGCGATCTGACATTGAACTTGAATATGGTATTGTTGATGCTCTCGAAGTTGCTCGACAGGTAGCTCAAGAAGTGGAGAGAGAAGTGGTAGACTACAAAGAACCATCTTGCAGCTCTTCTTCAGGGAAAATTATGAATAATAGTATACCAGGTAGCCCAAATTCCGTAAGTGGAAATCAAGAGCTAGCCACTGCTGTTCTACCGGATGACGTGCCAGCCAGAAGCCGTTCACCTGTTGAACATACTGAAGAGGAAGGAAAGTTGGGTAATCCAGATAATCAGGTGGCTAGGGAAGAAAACAGAGAAAAAGAATCACAATCTTTTCAGGTGACAGAGTTGGCTCAAGCGGCTGAAATTGATGGCGAGAAAGGCTCATGTAATTTTGATTTGAATCAAGAAGTCCATTCTGATGATGCAGAGCGTCCTGTGAATCCCATCTTGACTCCAATATCTGTTGTTTCAGCTTCTAGGCCAATGACAGTTTCTGGATCACCTGCAGCACCTTTGGAGTTCAGTGGAAGCCTTGGGTGGAAAGGATCTGCAGCTACTAGTGCATTTCGTCCAGCTTCTCCACGCAAGGTTTCTGATGGTGATAAGACTGTGGAGACTGGAGGCAGCAGCAACAGTTTAAAACAGAGACATTTTTGTCTCGATATTGATCTCAATGTGGCTGAGGATGGAGATGAGAAGGTCATAGATATAACTTCAGAAAGACAAATTCCATTCTCATCTGGACTCAATTCTGGGGGTTTTTCTTTAGAATTGGGCCCAAGAAGATTGGAGAGGCCAAATTTGGATTTAAATCGCATCAGCGACGATGGGGATGCTCTGTCATCAGATTTGAGGATGGATGGACAAGTTTATTACCCCAGAAACAACCATCGGAGCCCCTCTCCTGCCTCTTCCTCATCCTCAATGCAGCCTTCAATGAGGAACTTCGATTTAAATGATAGGCCTGCCTCCGATCAAGGGCTCTTTCATGGAAAGTCTTCACAAAATCCAAGTGCACATAGAGGACAAAGACCAACCGATAATGTTGTGTCCATATTTGGTACCAGAGTAGAGGTAGGTAGTAGAATGGATGTCAGGAGGAAAGATCTTACTCCTCAGACAATATCCTTACCAAATGGAAGGTACGCTGACATAGCCATGGATGCTAATGTTGCAAGAATTGGAGGTCCTCTGGTAATGGTCCCTTCAGCGTCATATACGAATTCTCCTGTTTTTGGGTACAATGGACTGGCATCCGTACCCACTATGTCCATCTCCTCAGCTATGTATGGACCCGGTACTTCAATTCCTTACATGGTTGATTCGAGAGGAGCCCCTGTTGTGCCACAAATTATGGGATCTGCATCAATTGTTCCATCTTACTCGCAATCATCATTCATTGTGAGCATGACTAATGCACCCCATAGTCAAAGTGTTGCGGGGTCCTCTCGCTCTAACTTTGATCTAAATTCTGGTTTTGCAATCGATGGAGGAAATACCGGGAGTCTCAGGCAATTTTTCATGCCTAGTCAAGCTAGGCCACTGGAAGCCAACTTCCAACCATCCTCGAGCTCTGGAATCAGTGAGAAAAGGAAGGAACCAGATGGCGGGTGGGAACCCTTCTCATCACAGCATAAACATCCGCAAGCTCCCTGGCGATGACTTGCTGAAATGCAGTCCCCTTTCACAAAGTCTGATCAAGCTGATTGTCCCAGGAATGAAGAAATGATAAATTCATAAGGCAAGCCCATTGGCTTTAATGAGAGTGGGATTATAACTGAATAAAAAACTGAGGGGGTTGTCATGGAACTCTAATTGCTCAAAGTAAAGAAATTTAGGGTTTTTATTTGTTTTAGTCTTGATCTAGTTTCTTAATTTATCTTTTCTGTGTCATAGAAGGTTGTTGCAATCATAGAAAGCTCGTTAAATGTTAGCTGTAATGTCTCTTCCTTATATAGAAAGAAATTTAAAGGAACTAATTTTCTTGTCAAGTTCTTTGAGCAAGCAGGAAGTTTGTGTAATCAGGTATCAACCCTGAATTTTAAAAAATTTGCTGTCTCGTAATATCAAGCAACAAAATCTCTTTAAGCCCACTTTGTCTGTGGGTTTTGAACATGTACCCAATCAGCATAAAAGTGGTAATGGACAGTATATATTAGTAAGGAACATGAATAAGGAATAGTCTAAGGTAGGAATAGGAATGCTTTTAAAATCTAAATTATCATAAAAGATAAATGCCATCTCAAACATGTTTATAAGCAAGTACATTAAAAGTGTTGATATTGATATATGTATGTATGTGTGTATATATAATGTTTAAAAATAATTTTTTAACTAATTATAAATAAAACTACGTATTACTAAACTTCTACATTGTAAAGATGGATGTACAAACTCACGTTACAACATTTTATTACTTCAATTATATTTTTAAAATTACAACATCCTTTACAACACAATATTAAATATTCTTAATTTTAATAGTTATTTTAGAATTACGAAGGAATTAAAAATTAATAAAAATAACAAAAAAAATATGTGATGAATAAGTGATACTACAAAGAAATAAGTAATAATTTTTTTAAAAAATATATTGAAATAAAAGAAATCAAACCCTACAGGAATTCTATATAATTAACCTTATACTTTATCATTAATTGCAATAAATTGTGAGGTGATACTTGTAATGTAACAACCTTGATATCAGTGTTTAGGTGGAATAAAACACAGCTTAAGAAAGGCATTACACAAATCAGATCCTGTTTGAAATGTTTTTAAGCAAGATAAGTAAACAATGATAGAAAAGAAAAAATGAGGGATCGCTAGGAGGAGAGAAATAAGATCTCTTATCACTACTTTTGTGCTGTGACAGCTTAAATAAAGCATTAAAAAAAATTACACTCTTACGATGCAAATCAAAATTCCTATAATGAGAGGACATGATGAGCGATCTGAGGCTGCAAGTTTAGCAACCTTGTGCAAAATTCTGAATCAATAACCCTCTTCGAGTCTTCCTCTCAAATGTAAAACACTTTAGCATAAATCTCGTGTTACCTGCGCTTGTACCTAGATGAAGAAAAAGGCAAGGGATGAAAAATCCAAATGTCACTGCATACAATCAAATGGAACATAAACATAACACGATAAAGTAAAAGTCTTGCTATAGCTAGTTTAAATGAAAACTAATCACTTTCTTTTAATCCGCATTAAGAAATGGAAACTGGATTATGATTCACTGCCATGTTCATGAGAATATCAGCAGTAACTGATCAGTAATTCTAGACCTAAAAGCATGATAGGGACAATCAGTTCGGAACTTTTCATTCACAACAAGGTGCCAAAATTATGCAGAGGGATGCTAAAATTATACATCGATTCATTCTAACCGAATTGAAGTTTTAGAATACAATAGAGCAATGAGAGCACATGCAAAGACTAAAGGTCACGCAATGAAACCCCATGTTGTGAATTCTTCATAGAACACTGGTAATTGAATGCTAGGATTTTAAATGTTGCTTAACCGAGTTGACAAAGTGAAGTTCTTTCAATTTTGGTTTGATGACATATTCTCATCATTTCATTCCTCTTTAGAAACATATCCAACTGCAAATTGTAGACAGAATACCATTTACTAGAAAATTAGAATCATACCGTGACTTGCTCTTAAATGAACTCTTAGAGTTTTTGTTTCCTGTCACTCTCTTCTGCTTCCTCTCACTCATCTCACTTTGGAACAGCTCACGCATCTCTTCTGTCCTTGATTGCATTTTTAGAGGACGCTTTGATTTCTTACTAGCCTTCAGAGCAATCTTACCGGCATTTACAGCTCTCGTCACTGCTTTTGCAGCCTTTGCTCGTCGATAACCCAGATCAACCAGTGACAATCCAGTCTTGTCCTTCATATTCTTTCCATTACTCTGCAGTATTTATTTCATAAAAAACTATAACGTTAATAGCATAAATAGAAAAAGTCGTAGTGATGAAAGGCATGGTGCAGCATATCACACTAGTACTCAGAATGGAAACATCTATTTTCTAGGAGCCAACATCCCTTAAACCCATTTGCCCATACACGAGGTGGTTCATAACACCTAGAGACTGAGCACTTTAGAACAGAAACATATCATAAACAGATAGGGGCAAAAAGTAAAACAAATGTCACACCTTTGTTGTCTCTACTAGTTCCTCATCCTCCAATGTTTCCCTGGCAGCTTGTAACTTTCTACGCTTCTTACGGGGCATATTCTTCTGTTTTGTGCATTAGTATCAAAGTATTAAAATATCATTTGCAGAGAGCATTCCGTTGAAAGAATAATAACAATGCAAGGGGAAAATATGGACCTCACGCTCCCTTTTTCTTTTCTCCTTCATTTTAAGGTCTTCAGCTTGCTCTGCACTAATCATCTCATTTCCAGAACCTTTTCCTTTGTTGCCTGATTCCTGCCATAGGGAATTGGCCACTGTGTATCAACTGGAGAAACTAGTACAACTAACACATTTTCTCAAACTGGATCAGAGGGTCATTGCTAGAGGGAGTAGGAATGGCATTTCCAGCCCGGCCCAATCCGGTTCCAAGTCATGGGCCAGTCATAGGTGATTGGGCTTCAGGCCTTGCTTGGGCCTGTGGCTGGCACAAAGCCCGGTCGAAAAGGCTCGACTGGCCCGAACCCTCAATCAAAACGATGTTGTTTTGGTAATGACTGACCAAAACGATGTCGTTTAGTAGCAGCCCGAAGCTGGTCCAGGCCGCGTGTAATGAGCATCGGGTCTAGCTGGCCTGGCCCAACCTGGCTCATTTCCATCCTTGAAAGAGAGATTGAAAATCACAAGAAAAACTTACCTTTGCTGCTTTAGCTGCAAGCTTTTTCTCTTTTTCTGTTACAAACCATGTTCTTTTGGGACGAGCATATATTTCATCCTTGTGTGCAATCATATTTTCTGCCTGCACATGTATAAAAGGCACAAATTTATGTAATGCTTCTGCATGATAACAGCATCCGTGCACACCTCTATTAGGAAGAAAAAACAATCTTCTGATGGTTGCTTTTTTTTCAGAATCTAAAAGTTGAGACCACTAGAACAATTCAAAAATAAAGAAACAAAAAGGGAAAAGGATCAAGCATGACATTATGTACACGTTCCTCAACCAATTTAAACAAAAATAAACCAATGCAGTCGGATTACTTCTATTTTAATCATTTTCCTCAAGTATCTCTGTAGTAATCAGTAGTATGATGAAAGAGATTGAAAACAGAAGGCCAGAACAACTTCAACATGAGTTTCAAATGAGTATACCATATTCATCCATGCATCAACTTAGACGAGAAATGATGGATGCAAAGAATCAAATATACTTATAAAATCCAGATATATAGAGTTAAAACCTTTGTTGCTTCCATTTCAGCTTTTCTGAGGGCTCTCTCTTCCCTGCAATAATGTAGAGCATTTCTCAGTGCCACTTGTAGGTAGCAAAAAGAACTATGTGATGGAAAGTTAGCCAAAATACCTCTCTTCTTGAAGAATGTCAGCCACTTGACTTTCCATTTGTTCGATAACCTGAGACCACTTTGTTATTGATTGCTCTGCAACAATACGGCTCTTCAACTTTGAACCAACCCGTTTGGCCTAAATTTATAGCAAATATATGTTGACTTATCATTTGCAATCTGAATTAATTCAAGAGGAATCTATAAGCAGCAGAATCTAAACAATCCCTAAAACATGCAAGGAAGTTGGCTCACAATGGCTTTTAAAAGAGAACGATCATTATCTGTCACAAATGTAACAGCATATCCTTCTCTACCAGCTCTAGCTGTACGACCCACTCTATGAACATAGCTGGAGAAAAGAAATAAAAAGATGAAAGTTGAACAAAAGCCAAGTTAGAATCAGTTGAGTTAATAATTATGTATCCAAATACGAAAGAAGAGTTTGACATATACCTTGTAAGGTCACGAGGACATGCATAGTTAATAACTGTTTGTACACCAATAATGTCTAATCCCTACAAAACACAACCAATCTTCATAAGAAATTATTGGTTTTACAACCACTACCACTATCCAAGTCATGGACAAACATATTAGAAGGTTGGAGTTAATAATTCTATCAACTTTTAGAGATGCTGCTAGCGTAAAATCCCTTTATTCAGAAAATGGACCAAGCAATGAATAACAGAGGTTATGCAGTTACATGGTGAAGCATAACTAACTGTAAAATGAAATGTAAATAGACAAATGAAGAGCGACACAACATAAGTTTAGCATCACTACTTACACGAGCAGCCACATCAGTTGCAATCAGAAAATCAACTTGTTGCTTCCTGAAGAGTTCCAAAGCCTATGCCAGCAATCATAAGTCAGAATTAACAGCAAAGAAGTGAGATTGGCCAGAATAGCAAATTATAATCCGAGTTCAAACTTCAATAATAAACCATAGATGAATGCATAAGCAATAACTTCAGAAAAGGCAAAAATAAAAAATAAATTAATGTAGCTACGTACATCAAGACGTTGCACTTGTGTGAGATTTCCATGCAGTTCAGCAGCTTTAAAACCAGCTAATCCAAACAAAATCTTCAACCGATGGGCTGCTTGCTTAGTTCCACTAGAAATTGGATAGCCATACATAAGTAATATACTAATTTTGATATTCACCAATAAATATCAAAACTAAAATACTATCTTACTTGTGCAGAAAAATAAATTGATAAAGAACAGATGTAAACCAATAAGCCATAACAACCTGAAGATGATCACTTTGGATGTAAAGGTTTTTGAACACAATGCAAGGAGAACTGCCTCCTGATTGACCTCACGCATTCTGCGTATCCTAACCACCCTGCAGAAGAAGAGACAATTTACTTGACAAGTGCAATAACATTTAAAAACAACTGCATTGGCACATAGTTCTAAATGGAAAATTATGTATACAGTATCTCGGTGATCATGTAGCATAACCAAAAAGAATTAAGGAACAAAGTATGGATCAGATTTATTTACTCCTCTGTCAATGTTGCTGGTCGCTTTGCAGATGGGTCAGCTGAAAGCCTTACTGGTTTAGTCAGGGAGAGTTTGATGAGTTCATCAACTTCCTCAGTCATTGTAGCTGAAAACAGCATGGTTTGCCTCCTTTTGGGACATAGTCGAACCTATCCACAGAGATGAATCAAGTAAGCAAAGATTGAAATCTAACACTAATGCATTCCATTACAAAGGCTGGTAATGAAAACCAATGTATCTCTGATATTCAAATAGTGAAGCAAATAATAACCATTTTGTTATGTAAATCTAAGAAGATTATGGAATGAACCCACATTTGCATAATAAAGCAATAAACAGTATTCAACTCTAATCTCCCTTTAAGAATCTTAATAATCCTGAAGGAAAATCTAACTAAGTGCTCCCATTCCTTGGATTTGTGACTCTTGAGAATACAACAAAAACCTCCAAAGGGAAGAGTACATACCAACTCATGAATTTCTGCACTAAATCCAAGCTCCAGTAACCTATCTGCTTCATCCAGTATCAAAACTGCAAGATCATCCAAATCCACAGACATTGAATTCCGTAAGTGATCTATCATACGCCCAGGAGTAGCTACAACAATATCAGGCATTGATCTCAAGGCAGCCTCTTGCACCTAAAATAAGAACCACATCCACATATTCATTCTGACGAATTATTAACAATGGAGTATGCATCTAAGGAAAAGAGAAAGGAAACAACAGAAATGCCCGCTATCAAGCAAAAGACTAAAAATGCTACACCAAAACCAGAAATTTGTTCAACCACCAACCTTGGTTGGAAGCCCCCCAACAACCAGACAACATCGAATATCAGTAAACTGTGCAAGTTTCTCTATCATACTATGAACCCTGCAATACATAAATCAGTCCAGAAAGAAAAATTAAATCAATCAAATTCTACCAGATAATCTATAGTCAAATTTACAATACTATAAGCTGAAGAAAATATAAAACACATAGTAACCACTCTAGGAAAGTAGAACATACTGAACAGCCAACTCTCTGGTTGGAGTAAGAATAAGAACTCGTATGGCTTGAACACGTTTAGGACGAAACAGTAGCCTTTCCAATGTAGGTAATGCAAAGGCAGCCGTCTGAAGATTGAAGAAATAAGATATCGATAACAAGACTAGCAATTTAGGTAGTTAGTAGAAGTACATAAAGAAACAAGTAGCCGAAGGTACACAACGAAAGAAACAGTACCTTTCCAGAACCAGTAATAGCACTCCCACAAATATCACGACCAGTAAGAGCAAGTGGTATACAAGCCGCCTGCACAGAACTCTTCAGTCATTTGAAGCACAAAGATTCAGAATTAGGTTAAAGGGGTGTGACATCGAAACCTGAATTGGGGTAGGTTTAACGTAACCTAGAGCCTCACAAGCCCGAAGCAGAGGACGAGATAAATTTAGCTCAATAAAGGAATTCGCATGGAACGAAGCCCCCTCTACAGGAGCAAAAAATGATTTCTTCTCATCAGGAATACTTGTTTCATCATCATCATCTTCTTCTTCTCGGTAATCTTCCTACAAATTATATAAAGAAAAAAGAGAACAGCTATAGTGGTTAGTTAGTTGACAAAATACTTAGAAAAAGGAAAGATGAATATCGGTGTTAGTACTTGTTTGTCGGGTTCGGAATCGGATCCATCGCTGTCGTCTGCGGCGGTTGGGACGGGGACGGAGCGTTGCTGGATGGCTTTGGAGATCTTGTCGTCAATGGAAGTTGTGCTGCGACGAGTGTGCTCTTCGGCAACTGTTTCGGAATAAGAAGCGAAGTCCCACGGCGATTGAGTTCGACGATTTGAGGGTCTCTCTTTATCGTAATCTTTTTCTTCTTCTTCTTCTTCTTCTTTTTCTCCTCCTCCTTGTTGTTCCTCTTCTTCTTCTTCTTCTTCTTCTTCTTCTTCTTCAGTATCTTCTCGAAGAGGTTCTTCGTCGCTTGGAGGTTCGAATACAAAACTTGGAGCCATGGAAAGGATTAAGAAAGACCAACCAACAAGCTCAGGAATGAGTTGGGTTTAGGAGGGTTTTAGGATGAGAGAGATGGGTCAAGTCTAAAGCACACTCCACATATACGTCGTCGTTATTGCCTTCTTTATAGAGAATAACATCAATAATCGAGTTAAAACACAAAAATTTGAAATTTAAACAAATAGAATTTAAGTTATATAAAAAT
The DNA here is from genome assembly GCA_026413385.1 of Erythroxylum gracilipes. NCBI lineage: Eukaryota > Viridiplantae > Streptophyta > Magnoliopsida > Malpighiales > Erythroxylaceae > Erythroxylum > Erythroxylum gracilipes. The sequence goes on from JANZLC010000002.1 coordinate 653,477, forward strand.
TAAAAAATTAATCCAACCCCGTCTCATAAATACTTTAATGCATATAATTTAACTTGTAATTTAAATAATATAATAATATATTTATCTCATAGCTCATTTCAATTAAATATAATAGTTTGTGTTTTCATTATATAATAATTTTATTAATTCTAAGAGTTAGAAGATAAAATAAATTATTTATTTAATTTAAATAATTATACTAATTTTATTTGTTTAAAACTAACTATTTTATTTTTAATATGTCTAGAGCTTATTATCATAATAAGGAAAAGTACAATGTTATTAAAACTTAATTTTATTATATTTTTTCAATGATTACATTTATTCGAATTTTAAATGTAAGCTTAAGGGCATTCAATGAAGACGTCAACCCATTTCCAAAAAACTAGTTATCTTTATTATACTCAGTCCGAAGTCTCGCAATAAACTAAGATTTGGAAAGGTCTGATAGTACGCAGCCTTACCCCTATATAATAAAGAGGCTGTTTTCAGTAGACCCACATACAAATGTGACAATAGTAATACAGGTTAAAGAATAAATAAATAAAACTGACACACTAAATAATTATGTAAATAAAATTACAATAAATATATAAATAAATAATTAAAAAACATAAAATATAACTTGACTTTTAAAAATAAAATATATTTTAAAACTAAAATATAACGAAATATATCATCTTTTTATATATAAAAAAGTATCGATACCAAGATGATAAAAGAGCAATAAAGCATCAAAAAATTGTAAAAAAGCATCAATACACGAATGATGAGAGAGCAATAAAGCATCAAACAACTCAATTTTAGAAGAAAAAAAAACATGTAGAAACACAAATTCTAATATTCTAGAATGTTCAAATTAAATTCCAACATTTTCAAAATAAACTCATTTTTTATTAATTCAATAAAACTAATTACTTAACAATAGAACTCATTTTTATTTAAAAATTAAAATTAACATTATGTTAATATTAATATAACATTGCAAAAAAATGTCTAATTAAAGCTTATTTTAAACGTGATTAAAGTTTAAGTTGTCATTAAAGTTTAAGTTGAATGTTATTATAAACAGAACCTTTTCCTTTTTTATAGGATGAAAATGGGTCAATGTGAAACTAACCCCATAAGGCTTAAACTTGAGTTTGACAATTTTTGGTAGATCCGTATCCGAGTCCACTTAGACCTAAGACCCGAGCCTTTCCACCCAAATACGACTTGCAACTATATACAAAGAAATATTTTGGATTGGGTCAGAGTCCTTTTTTCAACCCAGCCCAATTTCTTTTGCCATCCTAACTCCCAACTCTCCCCTGCCTTCGGCCTTCAGTGGATATTAATCACTGGTGTACGGTCAATCTTAACAGCATAATCTTGCGTATGATTAGCGTCTTTAGCAAGCAGAGACAGGACGAGACGGAACAGAAGAGGACGGAACAGAACAAGAATTGAAGACAGTGAAATGTTTGGTTGCAGTGGACAGGACAAAAACTAATGTTAATGACAAAAATGTCTTTGTAGTATAATAAGAAGAATCGATGTAATTCATTTATTATTGTTATTATTATTATTATTATTATTATTATTATTATTATGGGAAGGATCGAGGTAAGTAAGCAGAAATCCCAACAAAAAAAAAAGAAAAATGTCAAAACTTTAACCTACCGCAACTAGACAGAAGGACAAAGAACTCAGAACTAGCAAAAATGCTTTCAACCACCAAAGATCGAAACACATACAAGTTCCCAAACTAAAAATTAACAACTACGAAACAGAAAACAAAACAGTAGAAGACTTGATTAAGAAGAAAGAACACGCCTACGGAACAGAAGAGCAGAATGTACAAGAAACGAAAGTTCATACCGTGTTAGCAGTGGAGATGAAGCCGCACGAAGGAGGTGACCTGCGGTTCAAAGGCTTATGTATTAGGTTTCGTGGGAGACGTTACAAGGAGGTTAGCTTCGACTTTTCACGATGTTGTCCGACGGACAACTCGTCTCTGTACCACATTTTTATTTTGGACGGAAATATCTGTCCGTGTCCACTAAAAACAGGACAGAAATATTCGCAGACAGCAAACAAACACAGTAATGGACAGGACTTTTGCGTCCTTGTCCACTGTCCTCACCTGTGAGGACAGGAAACAAACGCAGGGTTAATGAACGACATAAAACCCCAAAATTCCCTCTAGTGACGAAAAATTGCCCAAAATAGTAGTCATTCATCTTTAAAGGCATATATACAGAGTACCACGTATAGAAAAGAATTGCTACCCCAAACCCATGAAACCAAATTCAAAGTTTCAAGACTTTTGTTGAAGCCCGAGACTGACTATTTCTCCATATAAGCTCCTCCAACTAACATCTTCTGCCTCGGTGGAAAAGACTGCAAACCTCAGCTACATAGCTCTAAGCATGCCAATCATGAACCAAGAAGCAGAGACGGACTATCATTGAATCACGAAGAGGTCCTAGTTCCTACAGAGAGAGAAGTTGGAGTAACCAAATCAAGTAAACCAAAAAACCCACTAAGACACAGAGTCAGATCTACAGACAAAAGTATGGAGATGGTACATAGAGAGAGAATACATGCTTGTTTTACAAAAAAGTTGAGAGAAAGGGGGTTACGATTTGTTACTGAAGCGAGGGGCCTGGTCTGTGATAAACAAGACAGCATTATAACTTTTGTTATATACGTAAGTGACTCGAAAATGGATTTCTAAAAAAGCCAAAATTGGGGCTTTTCTAAAAAGCTCCAAATTTGAGCTTTTGAAAAAGCTGTATTTTAGTTTTTTAAAAAGCTATTTCTACTTCAAAAGTGCTTTTAAAGTTTTCAGCCAAACACTCATTTTTTTTAAATAGCTTTTGCGGTGGAAAAAAGTACTTTTGAAGCCTCCAAAAGCTGAACCAAAGAGGCACTAAGACGAAATGGATGAACAGTAACTTCGTTTTAGATGAACAGTAACTAAGACGGAGTGGATGAACAATATCTAAGACGAAGTGGATAAATAGTAACTAAGACGAAGTTTTCTTCCTTTTTACATTTGCATCGTCTTACTTTTGTTTCATCTTACTTTGCTTCGTCTTACTTTTGCTTCGTCTTACTTTGCTTCATCTTACTTTTGCTTCATCTTACTTTGCTTAGTCTTACTTTTGCATCTCCACATATAAAGATCATAACTTTCGAATCAAATGTCCAAAAATTCCATACTATATACCGTTGGAAAGATAAAAGAAAGATCTACAATCTTAAGAAGTAAACTTTGCCAAAATCTATCTAGATTAGTCCAGATTTCCTCCCGAAGTCAAAACATGAATTTTACATTCAGCTCCCAATGTACTGCACCCAGTTCTCAACTTCATGAAATTTTGAGACTCTTAGAGATAGAATTGAAATTTGATTTCCTCATAAGAAATGTAGCCATATGTTTCTAGTTTAATCTAAATAAAGAATCGTCTCATTTGGATAACTAAAGAAAAAGCTATGGCTAACAGACCTAAGCACACTCAGTGAACATTTTCCAAATAAACTACCCATTTGTTTCCAAATCTTTCCTTAACACAACTCATACCAAGATCATATTTTTCTACGTCATTTACTCTTCATTCTCAACTTCATTTCAAATCAATGGCCTCTACAAGGAAATTATAATCCATGATTAATCATGAACATGAATAACAGAACATACACATATGTACATATCCTTCATCAACTTACTTCACATATTTAACTTCATTTTTGCTTTATTCACTTCTAGCTTTCACTTTAATTCTTTTTATTTCAAAAATATCGTATCTACCAAAAACACCTTAGCAAATCATGAATCTATCCATATTTCTCATTTACTACTTTACTCTTGTCTATCATTTCAAATTCAAAATTTTCATTCATTTGTTCTTTACTCATGACTAATTGCCAAAATCTCTCATTTAATAGTTCTAACTTCTAAGAAACATTCGGGGTCCAACAAAAAAACCAATGATCCACGTTTTTCTCCATAAAAAACAGAACACATACATTTTCCCATTCATAATTGATTTTCCACACTCATCCTAACACCATTATATGAATCATCTAGCTTCCAAAACATCTCTATAACAAATCATGGATCATTAATGATCATTCACAATTACAAAAACAATACATTTACATAGATTTTTCACCATCCATGTCATACACATTCAGGTCACAAAATCAAGTCATCAATCCCACATTTCTCATCATTCTAGTTTCATTTTAACAATACCCATAACATGTAAAGCATAACTTACTTGGTTTCACTTCAAATTCTTCAAAAACAACACTTGCCCTAGCTCCCAAGCATCACACGATCATCACAAATGGAGGTGGAGTAGGTTAGGTTTCTTTAGAAACAAAAAGAAGATAACAAGCTATTTAAATGGTTAGTGATGGAAGAAGGCAAAGTTCAACTTTAAGGCTTTGGAGAAGAGATATCGAAGATGGAGGGAGAGCAAATGAAGTAAAAAGTGAAGAAGATGAAGAAATGTGACATATTTTGTGAATGGTTAAATGAAAGACCCAAAATATGGTCTTTCATTTAACAAATTTGTGGCTTATACATGTGGTGTGGCAAGTGACACATGTCATTTGCCACATGTCACTTCCCCATGGTTCCATTTGGTCCACTTTAATAACTAGTCTATTTTGTCTCCAATTTCTACTCTAATTGTCTCCAAATTTTCAATGACATAAGTCATTAAATCCCAAAGTCATTTATAAAAATTTCCATTACCATTCGACTCTTATTTCTACTACTATTCATCAATTATTCTGCCACTTGACATTTTTCCTAGTCCAAAAATATCCTTAAATTCCAGAAAAATCCCAAATTTTCACCAAAAATTCTAATTCACTGCTTATACATTCCCACTCAATTTTTAAGACACAACACCATAATTCGCATCATATTCACACTAAAACAATCATTTATACCTGGAAATGTCAAATGAGTGCATGAACATTTCATTTTAATTTGTGCAATAATCAATTTCACATATGTGTATGCTAACATCATGTATAAGCATGAAATGCACTTTTCTAAACTCTTATTACTATTTTTTTTATTTCATAAATCCAGGGTTATAACCCGTAGTATGGCAATGGGATGTTACATGATGTACATGCACATCCATCAACTAAATCTCCATCGAATAGTACAGATGAGGAACATGATATTGATAAAGATTACTTGTATAACGAAAAAGAAGATCAAGATAAAAGTTCTTCATCTAAGAAAAAGAAATCGCCTAAGAATAAGAAGGAAAAGAAGACGCATTCTAATATTGTAGAAGAAGCCTTACTTTATACTTGGTGAACAATCAAAAAGGAAGAATGATTTTGATTGAACCCAAGTTTTCTATATTATTTAGTGATATTTTCATGACTTTTGTTATACTTTTCAGCTCTTTTTGTTGGATATTGTGCTTAATTTAACTTAAGAGTGCTTGTATTGAATTAATGTAGTTTGGGGGTAAAATTGTCATAATTAGTTAGTAATTGAACTCACTTAGTTTCTACGACAATTGATATTGCAAACTATTGCTTTTCATTGCAGGACACTCAAGAACTAGAGCCAAGAGTGAAGACCAAGAAATTGCAGCACCCAAGGTCAATAGCATTAACACTAGCAGATTTTTCCGCAACAAAAAAATGTTTCGCCGCGACGAAACCAGGGAATATTACCAAAGAGCTCTCGAGAAAAGTTCGCCGCAGCAAAGTGACTCCTTCGCCACAGTGAAACCTTCGAATCAGCAACCCAGGCTCGAACCATTCTTGGAAATTTCACTTACCCATTTGTGAAAACCGACCTGAATACCCATTTAGAAAACCCTATTTTGGGATAAGTTATAGAAGGACTCAGAAGACAACCTCCATCTTGTTCTCTCTTATCATTCTCTCATCTAACCCTAATTTCCTCCATTTTTCCACTATCAAATCTCCACCATGGGTAACTTAGATTCATTCCCGATTGTGAAGCTTCCAGGTGCAATGCGTGGCTAGGCGTTTCTTTTCCTCTTGAAGATGTAACAATGGCTGGAGTTCATTGAGCTTAAAAGGGGAGTAGTTTAATCTATGGTTCAGTTATGAGTTTATAAATTCCTAGGTCTAGGATTTGTAATTTGTATTTGAGTTACTTGATTATAGTTTTAATCAAATGTTGGATATTCATTATGTGTAGTTTGGATTGGTTTATGTAGAACTTTGAGCTTAAATATATGAAGTTTCATATATATCTATTTGTAATATTCGTGATTCTCTCTTATCTTGCATGGTTATCTTTAATATTGAGTTGATTGTAGATTTCATTTGACCTATTGCATTCGCTGATCCTACTACACACACTAATAGCACTTAGCAGGATCTTAAAAAGTGGAGTCCCATTGATTAAGATCCTGGAATTAAAGAGTACTTTAAGGTTTACCATTTTGAAGCTTAATGATTTCTACTTCCATTAAAATCAATTTCGAACTATGATAGCCAAAGCTCATTTTTAAGAGGATTCTATCACTATTTGATCATTTATTTTTTTTCATCTTTCTATTTTTCTATATCCCAAAAATCCAAAAATACATTTTGCAATTCAATTTAATTCAATTAATGATTTCAAAAATCAACCCCCCTTTCCCAATTAGCTTGCATAACATGGCATATAGGTTAACTTAGGTCCATTCATTTTAGGTTCCGATTAAGTGAACGACCCCGGGTTGCACCCTATAGTGCAATCCTTGGAATATTTTGATTTAACCTCCTAGGGCTTTATGACTAGGTTAGAATCAAATGGCATTGTTGCCAAGGAGCCAAGAAATTGGTTCTCTAGGTTAACTTCTGTCATTTTGCTGCTAAATGGGGTTAAAAGCCTTTTTAGATTGTATTCTAGATAGTTTAGCTTCATACTTGTCAACAGTAAAGGTTTTCATTTTGCATAGCATCAAAATTTTTGGAAATACAAACAAAATGTAACATCCTGTTTCTATACTAAGGATTAGAACCCTAAAATTTGGTACATGTGAGATCTAAGAGAGATTAAGAAAAATGCATTTCTTTGCTTATGCATAATGTTAGCATACATGCACGTGAATTTAAATTTTTGCACACATTAAAATGACTGTGCATGTATTCATTGACATATTTCGGATATACCTGACCTATAAATGTGATTATATTTGAAATTGTGAATTATATGTGTTAAAATATTGATTTAGAGAGTATATTTATTAACTCAAAATTTTTAGTAAAATTTGAGAATTTACCAAAATTAAGGGTATTTTTAGACTAAGAAAAATGCCAAGTGCAGAACAATTGATGAATAGTAGTAGAAATAAGAGTCGAATGGCAGTGGAAATTTTTATATATGACATTGGGATTTAATGGCAAGTATAATTGAAAATTGGTTGAAAATTGGGTTGAAAATTGGAGGCAAATGAACTAGCTTATTAAAAGATCAAGAAGGTACCATGAGAGAGTGACATGTGGCAAATGACAAGTGTCACTTGCCACATCACTTGTTAAGTCACTTTTTTATTAAGTGAAAGACCATATTTTGGTTTTTCACTTGCCAAAAATGATACAAACTCCATTTTGCTCAATTTCTTCATTTCTTCATCTTCTCCATTCCTCTCCTTGACCCACGACATTCACTCTCTCCCTCATCATGTTGACTTTTGTTCAACTCTTTCACCTTACTTCTTCAAGATTCATTGCCTCCCTCTTCTTGTTGCTAATAGACCCAACCTATTCCACCTCAAAAAGGTGAAGATCGTGTATGTGGAGGTAGGGTTTCTTGGTGATTTGAAGGAGCTTTAGAGCTAAACATGTAAGTTAAACTTTGTTTCTCATGGGTTGTCTTAATAAAAGCATATTTGATGATACTTAGAGGTAAAATGGTCATGAAATAAGGATGGGTACATGCGAAAAACGTGAATGAGGAATGTTGTAGATTCATGTCTTGCTTTTATATGGATGATGATTAATGATTCATAAATTGATATAGAGATGTTTTAGAGTTAAAATGAAGTGCAGAAAATTTGATGGATAAAAATGTGGATCATTGGTTGTTCTAGGGATGGATTGGATTGGGTATGGAAGTTACAGAAAAGGCAAGTATAGTGTCATGGAAAGAGAAGAACTAGGATTAACGTTTAGAGATAAAAGATAATGGTGTTTAAAGTGGCTGGAATATGTTAACTGTAACAATTCCACTGGATATGCTTCTGTAATTTAGCCATAACATGTTTTGTAGATATCCAAATGAGATGATCTTTGATTTGGATTAAATTAGAGACATATGGATACATTTTTCATGAGACAACGAATTCAAATTTTGTCTTTAAAAGTTTCTAATTTTGACTTGAAGTTGAGTACTAAGTGTAGAAAGTTGATGATAAATGTGTATGTATATGTATGTTATGTTATTAGTGTTCATGATCAATCATGGACTATAATTTGTTTATGGCTAATATTGAGTTGAAATGGAGTTATAATGATGGGAAAATTAGGAGAAATTGAATTAGAAATGATAGACAAGCTTAAGGTAGTGAATGTAGTAAGTAAAGAGTTAGAATATGAAAATTTTGAATGCACGTGGACATACTTTGGGGCAAGAAGCATAAATTTTTTTGTAGAACTCTTATTGAGGTCATTTAGGTATGGTTAGAAAGAGCACTTCGAGAGCTACAACTTCTATGAAGACTCCAAAAGAGATTTTGATTTCTAAAAGGCCAAAATTGCAAGTTTCTGTAAGAGACCTATAAAGGTCTGTTATGGACACTCATGGGCCAAGTGGTCCTAATTAAGGCTTAAAAGGGACTTGGAATGAACCTAGAGTGATGCCTTGAATATGTGACTAATGTGTGATATGTTTGAAGTGATAATTGGGGTTATAACTTAGTGAATGAATGGATGATATCAAAGTACCAAAGATGTGAATGTAATGAGAATGAAGATGTGCATATGATTATAGTTATGATCCAAAGTAGTTAAGTAATATGTATTAAGTAACCGTGAATGAGAATTTAGTATTATGAGAGCATATAATGCCAGAAAAGAAATGAAGAAATTGGATTATGACATTAGAAGAACTAAGTGCTCTTGAGGTGTAAGCTTAAGAATAAGCTAGGCACATATAAAGGGTAAAGATTGGATAGTGAACTTAGGATGATCATATACAAATGAAGTGTTAATCTAAGTTTAATTAGACATAGATGAATTATGAAATGGGAATAAGCATAAGATGTGAATTTAGAAAATATACTCGGGATTGTCATTGAGCATGCATCATACATTACACATGTACATATGTGTAAATCTGAATGTTTATGTGATTGTGCAATTAATAATGGGTATGCAATATGTGTTTTGCATAATGATGATACAAGAAAGAACATTCGCATCCAGATGCGTTCGGATCGTGGAAGCTAATGTTAATCTGTAGTGTACTGTGAGTAGACCTAGATGGTCTTACTTTATTACTTGTTTGTTTATATTATGAATTGAATGATTATAAATGTGATTTGATTGTTGAATTCTGGACAATGAAGGTTTGATGATTGTGATATATAAATGGGATATTGTAAGTGTTACTTGTATGTGAACAGGATGAAATAAGTGCTTCTAAATATGATCTTTGAATGAAGGACCAAGGTTCGATGACAATATATATGAGAATGTGTAAATGAGATCATATGACTGACTGAAAATGTGTGATTGATGCATTTCATTACATAAATGCATGAAAGATAAAGGTAGTTGTGACCTGAGTAGCCATCGAAAAAGAGCTTAAAGCTCAGAATGTGAAGAAGGGCCTAGAGCTCAGAAAGTGATTAAGAGCCAAAGGCTCACTATGTAAAATGAGCCCGGTATTTCCAACAGATACGGGACAGTTATTAATGAACCTAGTATTCATAATAGATACGGGACAAATATAGGCACTCGGTCACAACAATAACAAATTGAAAGTGAGTCTCATAAGCATCATATATGCATTTGATGTGTATGATTTGAATAATTTGACTGATTTTTTGCATATGAAATATATTTCAGTGGATGTGATTTGTAGGTATTGTATGTGTTATGTGATTGAGTGAGCCATCGAGGATGGTCACTCACTGAGTTCACAAAACTCACCCAAAATTTGTAATTATTTTTCAGGCTCAAAAGAGTACCCCGTTAGGCAAATGAGAGTATACCTACTGCATTCGAGTAAGAGATAGAGGTCGGGATCAGTTCACATCTGCATACGTATTTCATTGTTTTGTATCAAATTATGTATTCATAAATACCGTACAATGTGTATATGAATGATTTTGTAATATAAAGACATTATGATTAAAATGTTTTGTATTTGAATTGGGCCCAAGTGACTAGTGAAATTCTGATAAGTTGTGTAATGGTTATAACATTGTGTTTGAAAATTTTTATGAATAAAATGGGCCGAAATTTGATTATTGATTTCTGCATATGCGTGCATTGTTGTGTTTGAAAATTTTGCAATGAGTTCGATTGACTGACCATTCTAGCATGCCACCCTCGCGGTGTACGTACTCAGTATCACTCAGGATGTCGGGTATATGTCTTGCGAGAGTGGGGTGCTACTCAAAGATCCTGATTTTCTTCATTTTTCATAATTAGCATTTTACATCTGCATAGTTCAGAGTCCTGTTTACTACTTTCTGTGAACTTTCATCGTGACCAACTCCTTGTTTTGTCATGGCCAACTTGTAGGATTTTACAAGGATTCCTCTTGGGACATTTTCTCCACGACCAACTTTCCTGCACAGCTTTGAAAATTTCTTTACCTGTGCATACATACTTTCACTCACCCATACATTTGCATCCATCACATCTCATCTTTTTACTTGACTTTGTGAGCTTGCAAGTCAATTTTTTCACTTTTATTCTCTTTTATTCTCCCTTTTTGATGATAACAAATAATCATAATTTTAGAAAGATAAAAGTGAATAAACGAATATTATTCAGATAACGAATAAGAAGACAACAAAAGATATACACATATGAGGAAAAAAACTTGTAGTCAATACTATCTTCTTTTCTTATCTCTAGTCTCCCCATGTACAATCTTTCTTCTGCCTGCTCTTCTCCCCTTATTTGTTATTAATAAAAAAACTTTACCGAAGATGTTTCATGATTTCAGAAAAAGTTTATTGCATATCAGTAAAAATCAACTTGAGGTCTTCTTCAATAGAAACTCGTAAATGAGCTACTTCCTCATGTACATCACCCACTGAGTCACGCGGATCATCAACCTTGTCATGAATTTCTTCCATTTCCTTTACTAAGGCTTCCTGACTCCTCTGCATATAGTCTCGTAGGAAATGATGTCTAACTTCAATATGCTTTATCCTCGAGTGTTGTATTGGATTCTTCGATAGGTTGATAGCACTTGTGCACTTGTGTTATCACAGAAAATTGGGATTTGTTCTTCTTGTATTGAATAGTCTTCTAACTGATACTTGATCCATAATGTCTGTGAGTAACAGCTTGCAACTGACATATATTCAGCTTCTGCAATAGATAGAGCAATTGAACTTTTCCTCTTACTTGACTAAGAAACTAGATTATAGCCAAGAAAGTGACAACCTCCATTTGTACTCTTCCTATCAATCCTATCTCTAGCGTAATCAGCATCACAATAGCCAATTAACTTAAAATCTTTACCTTTCTCATACATTAAGCAAAGATTAGTAGAACCTGATAGATATCTCAAGATTCTTTTAACAACAATATAGTGAGATTCTCTAGGATTTGCTTGAAATCTTGCACACAAACAGACACTAAATAGAATATCAGGTCTGCTTACTATAAGCTAAAGTAAAGTACCAATGATTCTTCTAAAAAGGGTTTGATCAACCTTCTTACTTGCTTCATCCTTAGATAAAAGGTTTGAAGGATACATAGGAGTTGACATAGGTTTCACTTTTTCCATTCCATATTTAACCAACAGTTCTTTGATATATTTCTGTTGATGAAT
>JANZLC010000002.1:686430-703058 GCA_026413385.1 Erythroxylum gracilipes
ATTTATGCCTCCGGGTGCATTTCCTTCTCTTGTGTTTGCATTCTCTTTCAGAAAGCATCTGCGTCGGTTTTTCCTTTGTTTGTAGTTGATATGAACTGCGGGATAGTTATGATCTTAAAGTCGCACACTAATTTTATCGCAAATGCTTTAGTCCTACGCTATGGAACTTAATGGCTAAGTAAGTATTATTGAATTCAAACTTAGGTTCATACCTTAATAATTTGGGCTCGGCTCATTGTTAAATGCTAGAATCTAATTGGGCTCAGGTTGGCCTACATGTATATACCATCGTGTTCTATGATTATAGCTCCGGCGAGTTTTAAAGTAGAAGAAAAGGATGACACAGTTATAGGAAAGTGCAAAGAAGGTGCCAAAGATGTGTGTCGAATTAGTGTTGGTGCCATTTCAAATATCAGTTCTCTCGCATTTCGACGTTACGAGTTTATGGCCCTCTTTGTCAATATTCAGTCCCCACTCGATCTTACAATTCCAGCAAGCAAAGTGGTCTTTCTTTACCAGAAATTCAAGCAACCATATTGCTCAAAGATTCAGGAATAACGTTTTCCTTTGAGTGCACTGTCAATCAATTGCAAAAACGATCTTTCATGATCTCCATGCCGTTTCTGATATAATGAACTTTCGTGATCTTTAATCAGCTAATTTTCTATTCATTACATTATAAGCGAAGGAAACGGAAACTGATATTGTAGAATAAACTAAATTGGATGGATCTCCTGCCTGAAAACTACTATGTACTATAGTCCTTGAGCAATCTGTCCTGTGATTATAAAGTTCGATATTTAAGGTTAAGTTTCTGTAACTACTTAAGTAAATCGTAAATGTACTTATTTTTTCGCACATTCAGTAGTTCACATGTTGGGAAAGTTATAGAAAGGTGTCAATTGAGAAGCGGTGAGCAACTCTCGTAAAAGTTGTCGCAAAATGGGATTATTTTGGCTTCGAAAAGTTTGCTTAAAATCATAAGATTGAAATCAGGTATTAGTATTTTCTTTGTTTCTTCCCTTTCAAGTTTGATCCTGAATGTGCAATGTGTTACACAACACGTACTCGTATTACCAACTAACACTATCATCAACATCTTGTCAACCAAGTCAGGATGGCCGAGTGGTCTAAGGCGCCAGACTCAAGTTCTGGTCCTCTAACGAGGGCGTGGGTTCAAATCCCACTTCTGACAATGAATTTTCTTCTTCTTCTTTAATTTTTTTTCCCTCTTTTCTTTCTTACTTTTCACTTTTATTCTTCATTTTCCCGGATTACTACTTCACAATTTAATAGTAACTTCTACTTAGTTGACCCATGCAAATATAATAAGCACCATGGACTTATCCGACATATCACACCACCTCATGACATTGAAAACGTGGAATGTCTACTACTACGTCGCAGGCTCAAAAGGAATGGCCTAGTTCATGCTTTTCAGGCGTGCCCAAATCCATTAAAAAATTAAAATTGTATAAACAACTTCCAATACCAGCCTTTATCTCTTCTATGACGTACGTTATATGTACCAAAATGTCAAAAGTGGACAGCTTTAGCTGACCACTCGTCACCTTAAACTCTTTGATTTAATATTTTAAAAATTGGTTTAGAAATTAAACTAACAAGACAATAATTTTAAGATTTGAAAAGTTATATATATATAATTGAAATATTATTAAAAATATATATAAATAAAAGATCAAGTTCGAAAAAGAAATTTCATTATATTCTTAAAAAATCTATGAATTAGGCCAAATCAGTGATATTTAATATATAAATATTTAGTTTTAAATTATAAGTTACAGATACTATTTTATAATTTTTTTTAATATTTGCTTCATTTTTTCTTTTTTCTTTTGAGATTTTGTTTTAAAAATTAGGGACATAAATGATCGATCAACTAATTAGGGATCAACATGGTTTGTCTGAGTATTTAGTTTTATGAATAATTAGATAAAACTTTAGAAATTGTCATCATTTTACTAGTTTGAAGGGCCAGAAAGAAAGAGCTTTGTAGCATATGTTGCCATAGATATGACTACAAAATTGAGTTGTCATGATACAATAGTTGTTAGTTAGACGTGATTTTATATCATTTTCAGGGGTGACAATTTTTAGCCATGAGTTATGTCAGGCTCGTACAAATTTAAGGTTTAATTATTTTAAGTAAAATAACATCGTTTTATTTTAAAAAATTGAGTTTCGGATAAGCCTGGGTCTAGGCAACTCAGACCCTGATACAATTAAAAAAAATTGTTCTATATTTTTAATTTTTAAACTACTATTTTAAAAAACTTAGTGGGGCTAGCCCATTATCATCCTTAATCATTTTGTTATCTCTAACAATAGTGACATCCATTTTGAAGATAACTTGTTTTTAATTTTTTTACAAGAGTTGATCAGATTATTTCATTAATAACTCATCATCTTCCATTCATTAAAGGACTTCTTTCACCTTCATGAGTTCTTGCTCCTTATGAGTAAAGTCAGGGCCAAAATATTGAGTGCCATTATATTGTCGAAAATTCGTATTTAGTTGGGTCATTTGAACTTCTAAGGATTTATACAAAGATTGAACATGTGAGGAGATTGTATTGACTCGTTGTTGAGTAGCTTGTGTTTCTTGATTCAGTCCATCAAGTTTATAATCAATTTATCGGATAACTTTGTTTCGGGCCAAGACATTATTAATTTACCAATTGGGAGTTTTATCAACAAGATTTGAGATCATTATTCCAAGAGAAGTAATTATGCTCAATGGATTCAAAAGATTTGGTTCAACTTAATCAAATTTAGATTTGGTTCAATTTTCGAATATGAAAGATACTCGACCTAAAATTTAATTTGAAATATTATAATTTTATATTAAATTAGGATTAAATAATCCAAAATTCAGGGTTTTAATTTGTTTTAAAAAACCTAAACAAGTTCAACACTCAAACTTAGGCCATAAGGAGCTCGGATCCAACTCGACCCTACTAGCATTCTTATTCGTACTTCTTGTTTTCTCTCATCCCTAGTGCCTCACTAATTTGTCCTTTGAGTTATACTTTACTCAATTATCCCTAGTGCCTCGTTAACTTGTCCTTGGAGTTACATTGCCTACAATATGAAAAGGGTATAGGGATCAGTTGGTAAGTCATATTCGCTTCCCCATCAAACACATCATTTCCTTTGTTCTGTTGTTCATTTTTAACATCAATTATCTTATAAATTTAGTTCAAGTCCTTCACGTAGAAGCTTTGCCAAGCTCTAAAGACATGAGTCATGGTCGTCATCATTATCATCATACCCGAAGTCCTACAACAAAACAGAATAATGGTAAAGTTGTTGCAGTATAATATGTTAATCTTCTTACAAGAGTTTAATACCTTTTAAATTGCATTATCAAGTATCCAACGTACTAAGGGATCCTATGCTTAGCTCCAGAGCTAGTGATTGGCTAGCTATGCTCATGACTGTAATTGAACCATTAAACACATAAAAATTATTGAAAATGAAGGAATTCAGCACCTATGCCTTACTGATTCTTATGGTAAGGAGCTCTACAACTCCAATTTGAATTGATCTAAGCCGAGTTCGAGTTGGTAACAAAAGCAGATAGATTATGAAATTTTGATTGTGTGATTTCGTTGGATGACACGTTCAAGTTTTGTGAGGACAACATTCCATTGTCGGTGTTGGGGTTCCGTGAGAAGTTTTGTCCTGCCGACGTTCAGCACCCACCACCACATGCACGTTGTTTTCCTGTCACCCAACGATAAGCACATCACGAACCGCTTGGTAGGGCGAAGCCGACTCGTTTGGTGGATGTTCCGACGTGTTCTTGATGTTTACTTTATAATTTTATATGACCCGAATTTATGATTAAATTTTAATTTTAAATTTAAATAATTTTATATATGTTTTAAAAATGAAAGACTGCAACTTAATCCAAAACTCAAAAACTCGAAAAAAACACAAAAAACTGACCATACTGTAATTTTGATTATCAAAGGAGGAGATGAATTCGCAAAAAAAAAAAATATTGCCGTGATAATTACAAGTTATAGTTTTAAAAATTGGACTAAAAATTACACCGATAAAATAAAAAGTTAACGGTATTTAAAATTGAATAAAATTAAAGAAATTGAAATAAGATTAAAGAAGATATTTGCTCATAAAAATTTTTAAAGTTTAATAAAAGGGAAGTGTTAAATAAAAATTATTTTGTTTACTCAAATTTATTACAATTGGTTAGTGTAAGGAAAATTGATAGATTAATTAATAAACACACGTATTTCAAATAACAAAATTTATTAAAATAAGAACTAAAAAGTTACTCGATTTAAATTTTTTGTAATTAAACAAATCGAACTGATTCAATTATTTCATAACTATAAATTGTATAATAAATTGGAAACAACCTCTTTATTAATTAGATATAAAGTTAAGTATTATTAGATTTCCGTAGACCTCTCCTCCCGTATGAATGAGGCTTTTACTACTTGATGTAAATTGTATAATAATATAAATTACAACAATAATATAAAACTTGTGTGTAAAAATGTCATCTACTAGATGCTGTTTTAAAGGGAAATAGATCATTTGTTTCAAATGGTCAATTCTCGCCATATTTAGTGAGACTCTATCCACATATTTATATAAGCCTCGTATAAATATGTAAATGAGAATAGATCCAGATGGTATGTTTCCATCGTGTTTCTTGAAATTTCATTCATATATTTATATCTCTCGTATAAATACGTAGATGAGAATAGATCATCTGTTCAGATGGTTTACTTCTATCCTGTTTCTTGAAATTTCATAGACATATTTATGTAAATAAAAATAGATCATTTGTTTTAGATGATTATCTTAATATTTATATAAATTTTATATCTAATATTTATATAAATTTTATATAAATATGTAGATAAGACTATCAGCTGTATCTTAAAAGATGCATTCCTACTTCACACCAACCTTTGCATGATTATAACATATTTCAGGAACTCGCTTCCTATCGCCGCAATCTGTGAAAGTCAACATGTTTTGTGGTTAAAAACCCTCTAAATCTACGGGGGTAGGTTTAAAAGTTTTCATTTTCTAACCCGTCGACATTGGAGAACAGAAAATGAAGAAAAGCGTAGGGGAGTTAGGTTACAATCTAATCTACCATTACGAGTCACCATCCATGCTTTAAGTACTTAGTTCTTTCTTTATATTATCCTTTTAATCACCAAAATTAATTAATAAAAAAACCAATTTTCATTTTTTTTTCATATTCCTCTATTTTACGTGGTACACACAATTCCAGCTAATTATATGCGACATCAAACATAAAGACAACCTTAATGTTGGTGGTTTCATATTGATATGTTACACTTATAACTTTGTCGAAACAAACAAATGAATCCCACCCCCTCCTTAAAAAGAATTAGCCACTATACTAAACCTAATTGATACTAAAATCTAAAAGAGGAAAAAAAAAAGGAAAAAGAAGCCAAATTCCTATCCATCTCACCTAAAATAGCTCTACATGTTATATTATAAAATACCATACGACATGTCGACTTCGAGTTTTTATAGTGGCATGCAATTGTCCGGTGAGCTTTTTCAATCATGACTCAGTTCCTCGTCACCGAGTGGACTAGCATGGCCCATGCAAGAAAAAGCGCCTTTATTGTAGGCAAAAGAACTATGTACGGTCTCGGTCCTCAACCGAACAGAAACGACGTCGTCAAATGACTTTCTTCCTTCTCCTTCCATGTTTTCAATAATAAAATCCCTCTGTCGATTCATGGGCCTATCACGATCGAGTCACTGAAGGACACCCAAGCAACGAATTGCTAATGTGACACTGACCATAGCTAAAATAGCATGTAACCGTAGCACGTGGCTATACGTTGGAGGTGACGCTACACTTATGTCTAACGCTCCTTCATAAACCATAGTGCTGTTTTCCGGAGAGCTACTCGTACTTGCGGTGTCAGTGCTTTGTCCTTGTGATGCCTTCTGACTGCATAACATAAAACAACACGTTAACTAACACTATACAAGGGAACTTAAAAGCATGCTTGTTTTTTTATAGTAAACAGGTGAATATAAAACTGTGCTTGTTTCCGATATGGTTCTTTCCGTGCCATTAACTAGTGGAAAAAGACCAATTAATTTTTTTATATATATCTTTAGTTTGGATTCACTCGTAAGTCGTAATATTGTAATAGTGTTCTAAAAAAGTAACATCAACATCAAGGTCATGTCCTGTTTCTCGAGGAATCCAAATCTACCCATTTAGTGTCTGTTAGTACCTAACGTGACTTCACAGTCAAGCATCACTCAACATGTGACACCGAACCACCTAGTCATTGGCGAAACAATCTCGGTTAAAACAAAAAAGGTCCAGCTTTAACGGTCAGATCAACGGTCATATTTACTTCTTTTACCGGAACAACTGTTTTAACGATAACGGCAGAAATGGTAATAACACATAGAAAGGTTACTTTACCTGGTGCTGATAGAGGAGCAGAAGGTAATAAGGTAATCTGCAGAAGAGCAAGTGAAGGTACTGGTCTTATCGTCATACGCGTAGCTGTACGCGAGTGGGCAAGCCTTCTTGAAGATCTGGGAGTAAGAAGACGGCTTGCAAGTGTCGGGCGTAGAATACGCGCCATTACAGCAATACTGCGGGTGTTTGAAAGCTTCACAAGCGCTCTTACACGCGACGCTCTCGCCGTCATCGCTTATAACCTTGAGATCCGTAGGACACGCGTCGTTTAGATCAGCGACACAACCGGTGGTCGAACAGTTCTGACCAGACCCACCTTGAGGCACGACGTTCAAAGGTAGGTTGTACCCGTCGACGAGGCTGACGTCGAAGTAATCCATACCACCGTAGCCGTCGAGTTTGAATTCCGCGAGGGTGGCCGGGGGGTTGGCACCGCTGCCGGAACATTCCAGCTTCCCGGAACCACAGTCGCCGGTGAGGCATGAGAATTTGCCGGCGGAGTCTTGGGAACAATGACTGCGACCCCACATGCGACCCCCCCACGAAGAAGGGGCAGTGATGGTCTTAGTCTCGCCCTTTTGGAGAGTGAACCCTGTGGTGGATAAAGCCGGCTCATCTGCGTTTGAGAGAATGCCTGGCCACACCGTGTGATCGCAATTGTTTGTTATGGTAAAAGTTGTCGAAACGACACCTGCAACAAGGTTGTAATAACCGTTTTTAGTTGTCGGAACTTGAACGTCGAAATGAGCATTAGTTACTGTTTGTTATTCATTACCTGATATGAACAAACAAGCTACAGAAAGGAACATTAATTGAATCTGTGATATTACTGGAGCAGCCATTGAATTATGAGCGTGAAGAATATGTCAGAGAGAGGAAGGAGAAGAACTTCGGAGACTGATGATTCTCCTTCCGTATTATTAGGAATCGAGTATCTGAATCAGGAGACGAAGAAGCATTTTTATAGGCAACAACAATGTACGAAGCTCGCAATTTGAGCTATGTGCTTACGTGGGATGCCATGGGAACCACAAAGGTTGTGTGAGGCCTTCTCTTATAAGTTATAACATAATCTTATTCGTTCTTGAATTTTTTTTTTTTAATAAAGCCTAGTGCTCTGAATTTTGACTTTGTTTTCGACGTCTTGAGCTTCATGCCAGGTTCCTCTTATAGACCAATTTACAAGTTCAAGTGAACTTCAATTTTGGGTACCTTTTAACACAAATTTTAATGAGCTTTGTCTAAACATGAAGAGCAAGTCACTAATTGTCTTTCCTTTTCCGAAGCGTTAAAAGTCAACAATTAGGAGGGAGGTTGAATAATAGTTTGAATCTCTTTTTTCTTCAGAAAATAGATACTGAATAATTAACGATCATGGATCATGTGTATAAAACAAGTAGGAGACGTGTAAAGACTTTTTTTAAAAAAAAATGGAGGAACCCACGTTTATTATCTTTTAGATACGTACTGGTTGAATCTCTGAATTTACGCAATAGTCTGTAAATCACGTCAATTGAGTATTTCGCATTAGAAAAGTCCTACATGACAAGCTCAATTGAAAAAGTGTAAGTAGGGGAAATTTTAACAAAGGATCTTTTGACCTCATGCTCTTCCACTCCACTAACTCACTACCCTAAAGAGGTGACGTGTAAACACAATCCCAAGTGAGTTACATATTTTCAATGACTGAAGGCCTGGTTTTTATATTTAGATTAAAATTAATAATGAACTAAGTTAAATATAGCTTATTTTAATTTTGTATTAAAAATTTATTAAATTTAAATTTAAACTTAATATATTTCATTTAATTTGATAAGACATGTTTGATTCATTAATTTTGTTTTATAATAAGTTATATTCTTATTAATGAATATAATAAGTTATATTCAACATATAGAAAATAGTCCTTCTATTAAATAGGGATATGAGTGCGTATTAATAGACTTCTTCTTTTTTTAATTACAAGGGAATATTAATAGACTTCTTCAATCTTTGCATTTCAGCAAAATTCTGGTTAAGTGTTGTTGATGTATTCTATTTTTAAAATATTTGAAACAAATATTAAAAATATTAAAAAATTAGATGGCTATTCAATTTGTTATCCCTAAATTTTAAAAATAGAAAAAATTCAACCCATTATTTTTAGTATATATTCAGTAAAATTTTAAACATATATAATGATTTGTAATTTACTTATTATTTTAAATGGGTAGCTGTCGTTATGGCGTGCATCATAATTTTTGAAATAGGCAGAGTAGTGGAAAATACAACTATACGGGCTATTTCAATAAGGCATGAAGAGTTAATCATATCTGGTTAGCTTTTGCACATTTATTTCTTCCTGATTTCAAAAGCTCAACCTTGCAAATTCATAATTATATATTATATATATATACCAAGTTGCTCTCCTTGGTCGACTGATATGTATACATATAGCAACTTGGAACCAACCCAAAACTGGGATTGGTCCGAGAGTGCTGTCAGGAAATTACAAGTGGGACAATCAAAGCAGGTTTCCAGTTGAAGATCCCATATTAATGTTGTTGAACTTCTCTGACCCTCATCCTCAGGTCAGTGGTTGTCTCTGAGCAATTAGGCACTGCCCAGTTTTTTGTCTCACCTGAAGACAACTACTTGATTTGTTCTTGGCATATGTACGCAAGTAGCAAGAGCACTTGAGAAAATATCTGACCTCTCTGTCTAAAAATATCTCCCAGAGTCCTGCCCACATAAGCACAATCAGCTTCAATTGTCAATAAAGTGAATGGGGAGTATTCAGAATTGTGAAGATCGTTTCGAGCATATCCCAGACTTTCAATGTTCAGATGATATGACAGTTGCGGATAGTGAAAACCCAACTTGGGCATACAAATGGAGGGTATATGTGAATCTTATTGGGTGTGGTGTTGGCGTCAGCTTACTTTAATGGTCGTAATTGGCGGAAGTGAATGGGGAGTATTCAGATTTTTGAAGATCGTTTCGAGCATATCGCAGACTTTCATGTGCAGATGATATGACGGTGGTTGGTGTGGAAAACCCAACTTGGGCATACGAATGGAGGGTATTATGTGAATCTTATTGGATGTGGTTTTGGCGTCAGCTTACTTTAATGGCAGTAATTGGCGGCACTTAGGCCATTCATATCAAGGTTGAAACTTGCGAGAGCAGTCATTATTGAAATGGGACAATGGCTAATTTTTAGGTTCCAATCTTTCATAAAAACTTGTAATGTAATCGGGTTGGATTAATTAAGTTGAATTTTTGTTTAATTTTAAATTATTAAATAGGTAATAGATAACTAATGCAAGACATTCAAAATATGTATATATAAAAACATAAATAATAAATTTAAATGTGAAAGCAAAAGTTTATTTTTTCCCATAATTTATTTCCGTTACGTAATCTTATAATTACAAATGAACAATTTTAAAAGTTGTATTATAAAAAATTGCAATAATGAATGTCTTTGACACTAAAATGACAGCACATATTGGCTTGAGTTATTTTTTTCTCTTCCACTGGTGGTTTGTATTTTTAAAAGTTTTGGAGTTAAAATAAAAAAGGAGATATTTAAACAGGCTGAAACATATCAATTTACTTTTTCATACATTTTAAATAATTAATTTTTTAAAGTTAATTTTTAATGTTAATCATAAAAATTCATTTTCTAAGTGTAATTTAATAAACAAAAATTATTGACTTAATTAATATTTTTTCATATGATAAGGATAGATTTAATTTGGATTGAAAAACAAATAATAAGCAAGTAAGTTTCAATATATTAATATCACAACGTGAAGAATCTGTTTATTAAAATTTGTGAATATATTCTTATTTGTATATTTTGTAATACGTAGTACGGGCCTTATTACATATCCAAGATCGTACATGAAAGGATTAAAAACGAAGGTTATGCGGAATACCTGATTTCGGCTCCATATTTGATTCTGATGTCTTTTCTGAGCTCCAAACGATCACGAATCTCCCAGGACTTTTATAGAAAGTATTTACTGACACGTGGTTGAGGTATTTCTACAGTTTTCTCAATACGTAATCTTTCTTAGTAGGTCAGAGAATCCCTATGCGTACGATTGACATGAGCAACTATAGATCTTAACCTTTATATAGTTCTTCCATATCGAACTTCCCAATCACAAGGCCGATATGAGTTCGGTTCACACTAATTGAGATCCATTTTTTACCTGAACTTTGACCAATTGATTTACATCATTTATTGAGCCATTTTATTATCTTTATCTTGATCAAATTATATAACTTAACCGATAATTTATTGAAAAACTAAAAATGCAATTAATAGTCATCCAACTTTATGTGAAAGGACAAAATTGCCTAACATTCTCCCATTTAGACAAACATTAATTGTAGTTTTGACTCCAATTTAAAAACTCAATTAAGTCACGCTACTAAATTAGTCGACAAAACATTTGATCCAAAGATAACGAAAGTACATTACTATATCCTGTAAGGCTTTTGATACCAAAAAGCATTAAAGAAAACATGTTTCCTCCTATCAAATGCTAAACTGCAATAGAGAAAACCTTTATATTCTCCAACTGAATGTTAAATTGCATTAGATAATCTTTATGAGATTAAAAACTTATATCCTCCTATGTCATATAAAATTTATGGATACCTGTACTAAAACTATATGTGTCTAAATGACATAGGCACAAGGTCAATTTGTATATATGCCCAATGACCTTTAAATGCTTAAAATCGACACAAATATTAAGACTTTCACACGTATTATGACAATGTATGATAACATGTATTACTGAGGATAAACGATGATCATCTTTAGTGATTAACCATCATGTTGTCATAATATATCAAAATGTAAAAATGTACATATAGCAAACATAATGATCCACTAATAACAGTGTCTAAAGACGTCAAAACACCCATATTGTATACTTGTGTCACAAACACAAGTGGGTGAAGTCCTTTAGTTAAAGGTTCGACTTACAGTTCCTCAGTCTTTAAATGCAATGCTCCAAACCTTAATGTCACCTTTTGTATCAGCACCTTTATGACCAAATAATTGACCTTTAAATGCTAAGACCCTGTGATAGTCTTTGTTGTTATTAAACAACACGACAAGAATATTACCACAATACGACCAAATGGGTCTTGCCACTAAATCAACCACAAATAACTCAGAAATCAAGTTTCTGAGCTAAACTGTAAGTGAAGCAGCTCCATAGCATACACTCTGCATGCATAGCCGAGGAAGTTACCCGTGTCTACTTGACACACTTCCACAACATTGTACCATCTGTAAACTTAAAACTGTAACCTTAAGTGGGCTTTCAATCATCCAGACACATAGCTAAAATCTGAATCTGAATTCCCTACGAGGTTTAGTCTGTTGACTCTTTTATGTGTCAAGATATAATCCTTAATTCCCTTTAGTATCTTAACGCTGGCTTGATTGTATTCCAATGGTCTGCACCTGGATTAATCAGATATTGACCAAACAGTCAAATAGTGAATGTAATGTCCTGCTTAGTATATAGCCGAGCATACATTAGGTTATCAACCATGCTAGAATTTGGAACATTTCTCATAACCTCTCTCTTTACTTTATTCTTTGGATATTGTACCAAATATTATCTCTCACTATGAGAGACAGGTGCTACGACTGGTTTACTGTTAATCGTATTAAACCTTTGTAACACATACTCAATGTATGCTTTCTATGAGAGGTCTGATGAGTGGTGAGATCTATCATGATGAATTTGAATACTTAGAACAGAAGATGCTACACCAAGGTTTGTCATATCAAAGTTATTGACCAAAGGTTACTTAACCTCATACAATATGGTCAAGTAATTTGACGTGAGCAATATATCATCCACATGCAGTAATAGGAAGATAACTTTGCTCCACTTGATCTTATAGTACAAGCATCTTTTTAATTTTATTTTTCACGAAGTCGAAAGAGGTCAAACCTTATCAAATGTAAGGTATTACTTTTAGGAAGACTTGATATAAACCATATATTGATCAGTATAGTGCGCAAACCATATTAGTTCAATCTGGATCCTGAAATCCTTCAGGTGGTACCATATAGACTACTTCATAAAGGTCTTTACTCAGAAAAGCAATTTTGTCAGCTATCTGATGTAACTCTATATTATCATGAGCTACAATTGTCTTAATCACTCAAAATGTAGCCTACGAGGATACAAGAGAAAAGGTAACATAAAGTTAACCTTTCTCTCTGAGTGAACCATTAAGCAACTGAGTGAGCCCATAAACCGCTAAACTTTATCCTGAAATCCTTTAGGTCTTAAAACTTCATTTACAACTGACGAGTTTGCATTTCTGCTACAAATCAACTAGCTCCCAGACTTTACTTTACTTCATGGCTTGCATCTCGTCATTCATCGCATCCTATTACACATCCGCATTAGGCTTAGAAACAGCTTCTGTAAAAGTAACTAGTTCCGTAACATGTCTAATATCATAGTCTTGTACACCTGATAGACTATATTATCAGATGGGATAGCAGGTCGTCTCACTTTAGTGGATTTACTTAACTATATTGAATCTTGTACCCCAAGAACCATTATGCCTACAGGTATGAGTTCATGTTCCTGTACAGGCACGGTACAAAGACCTAGATCCACCTGATATAACTGTATGCGTAAAGGATACATGATAACTGTAGTATCCACCCTGCTATCATCTGAAGGGTCAAAGGGCCCACCATCAGCATAGACATAGTATTCCATAAATTTAGCTGTTTGTGATTCCATTATTCTGGTCCCTCATTCTCTACAGTAAAAGTTGTAGCCTTAAAGTGGTAAAGATATTTTACTAAATAACAATAAACACAACAAGCATGCAATTCTTCTTTATAAGGATCATATTACCTCAGTAGGGCAGCCCCATTCACAAATGTGTGCAAGGTTGAGTTTCCAAATTTTTAGATAATTGGGTAGATTAGTCATGTTTTGCATTGACTTCTTCAAGTCCTTTAGGGTGCAGTTATGCATTTCGGCAACACACCATTTTGCTCAAAACTACTTGATATAGTGAATTAAGTCACTATTCTAACTGATTTCAAATATCTGGAAAACAAACCTTTTAAAGTCCTAAAATATCATGTTTTCCGTTATATTCTCTTCCACGGTCAAATATAACTATCTAGATGAATTTTCTCAATTGGTTCTTAACCCTTAGTCTTTAAGCAAGAACACATAGCTGTAATGACAATAATCATAACAAACGTCAGAGTACATTTAGA
The DNA here is from genome assembly GCA_026413385.1 of Erythroxylum gracilipes. NCBI lineage: Eukaryota > Viridiplantae > Streptophyta > Magnoliopsida > Malpighiales > Erythroxylaceae > Erythroxylum > Erythroxylum gracilipes. The sequence continues at coordinate 700,194 of JANZLC010000002.1, forward strand.
ATTGCACAATGCAACTGTATAAGGTCTATCAATATCTTCATGTATCATTCTCAACAAATCAGAAGCATGTGTTGATCTTATTATCTTTGTTAGTCAAATTATCCCTGCAACAGTCAACACATGTTCCCAGATCATCATAATTTAGAATCGAGAAATGTTTTCCTTGATTAATCTCTTAACCCTAACTCTGAAAATGTGACTTAAACTTTTATGTCACACCATGTATGACTTTTCATTTATCAGGGTCCTTCAAAACTTGTTTAGCAAAATATGAAGAAGCATTTATCTAATTTGAGGTAAGACATATTCTATACAAATTATATGACAAGAAAGTTTTGCTATTATGTTTTGTATTAAATAACAATTGTATAACAGAAACATTAAATATAAAACATTTACCTTTTATTTAAAATTAATAAAAAAATTATATATAAAATGTGTGAGTGGATCGTTTCGAGCATATCCCAAACTTTCGTGCGCAGATGATATGACAGTGGCGGATGTGGAAAACCAACTTCGGCATGCAAATGAAGGGTACATGTGAATCTTATTGGATGTGGTGTTGGCGTCAGCTTACTTTAATGGTAGTAATTGGCGGCGCTTAGGCCATTCATATCAAGGTTGAAACTTGCGAGAGCAGTCATTATTGAAATGGGATTATGACTAATTTTTAGGTTCTAATCTTGTAATTGGATCAAAGGATATGTAATCGGGTTGGATAACTGGATTAGTTAAGCTGAATCTTTTGTTTAATTTTAAATTATTAAATAGGTTAATAATTTATTATTTATTATTTAATTTTATTGCTTATTATTTAATATATATAAAAAATGACAACTTTATGTGATTAGTTTTTTTAAATCAATTAATCAAATGCTAAATTTAATTTAAATTGAAAAGGACTAATTTGAACAGACCTAAATCGATAATTTTATTAAATAATTAAATAATATATTAATAAAAATATTATTTTACTTTTAATTTAATCAAAATTTGAATAATCCGACTAAAACTCAATTCAATTTATTACCATCCCTAATGCTATATAGATTGAATCGTAATCAAAAAAGTCAATTCCATCCATTCACTGTAAGAACACATTTTGTATACGATTAATTGCTGTTTGAATGAGAGATTGATAAGCGCTTTTTTTATTACAAAAATATTTTTAAAAAAAAATATGTGCTTGACTGTAAAATAAAAAGGTACATTTTTAATCGATATGACTTTTTTGGTAGTTAAAATACAGTTTTTAAAAAAACTCAAATTTGAAGTTTTTCAAAAAAATCTCTCAAATAAATTTTTCAGGTAGATTTTTCAGATCAATTAATAAACCTATTTTTAATCACTTTTGCCCTTATGTTTTATACATAATTCTCACAATACTCACAAACTCATCTTCATGTTTACTCAACTTGATATTTATTTTGAGATTTACATAATATTATTTAGCTTTTTATATGATTTAATATTTGTTTTTGATATTATTTCTACTTATGTTATAATCCATATAAAAGATTTGGTCATACAAATTTTTATTTATGTTTTATATAGTTTAAAATTATACAATAATTAACATATTGTTCTTTATATATTGATTAATATATTTTAAATAATTTTTATACGCATAAATAATTTTTATTACAAAAAATATGGTTAAAATTAAAAGTGTTTTTAATTTTTATGTTGCTAAACAGTATACTGTATGAAATTTTTTTAAAAAAAACTTTTTTTAAATAACAGTCAAATAGTCAACTGAATTTTTAGAAAAGTTATTCTAAAAAAAAATTTACTAACAAAAACTCTACTAATATAATTCCAATCAAACAAAAGTTAAGGCAGTTTTCTCCCATAAATAAATGTCCATAAGGCAAAAGCCGCCTGTATGATTAAATCATGACAAAGTTGGAGTAATAATGAATGTTAATGTAGTAAGTTCAAAAGACTTTCCGCTTTACCGAGAGTAAATTTTTTTTTAAAAAAAAACTCTTGCTATTTATAATTATTGTCAATTTTTTTAAATATTTCATAAGAAAATTAATAGGGAACAGCCATGCTGCAAAGGCCCCTCGAACTCTAGAACCATTGAAGTGAAGAAGTCATGTCCATGAACAGGCTTTGCAAGTATGACCTATCATCCTTATCCTCCTACTGAACAGTCCCTTTCGAGTCTCCAAATCCAAAAGGCAGGCTTCCTTTCCTTTCCTTTCCTTCAGTTTCTTGTGCGAAACCCGAAATGGCTCGTCAGGCACAGTAATGATTCACCAGAAAACTTCAGCACGCGCAGAGGTCAGGCTAACAGAAAGTTGTAATTGATTAACAGGAACAAAAAAATCTACTCCATCAGACGAAGTACCGATTCAAAACAGACGCTTTGATGATTATTAGGCTGTTATATCTTTAATAAGAGTTATAGCTACCAATGAATTGAAATAACATATTAAAAAGTATTTTTAAAATTTTAATTTTATTGTTAAATTTTTTAAAAATTTTAATTTAACAACTAATCTTTTAAATTTTGAATAAATTATATTAAAATATTATCTTTGTTGAAATGACTAATAGATAAATATTCAATTGATATTAAAAATGGTTTATCATTAAAAAATCCAAACTTTTAAAATTTTCAATTCTAGCCCAATATTAATCTTAGGGGGCGTTTGGTTCACATAAGGTAATGGAAATGGTAATGAGAATAAATATAGTAAGGAATGAGAATGGATATAATCATTATAATTATGATGGTTGGTTAAAATGAAGGAATGATTACCATTGTCATTGATAATGGTTGGTTTATAAAAAATATTGTAATTAATTAATTACAAAATGAATTGTATTTTAATTAATGAATGAATTATATTTTAA
>JANZLC010000002.1:712289-727896 GCA_026413385.1 Erythroxylum gracilipes
ATATTATTAATTAGTTACATAAAGCCCTTGTAAGAGGAGAATAAATCAATGATTCTCATTCCTCTCAATTACTAGGAGAATGGAGGATTGCCAAGAAGTGGGTAATGAAAATGTTACCCCTTTAATGATAGTTTGATGTCAAACACAAGTTTTCATTCCATTCCCATACATTTTTTTTCCATTACTCCCAACCAAGCACTCCCTTATTGTTATCTTTGATAACGTAGCATTGCTACATGTCAAGAGATCCTCGTTAATTAGACACACTAGTATAATTAGCTTAAGTGAGTTTAATTATTTAAACAACGGCGTTTCATGATAAAATTGAGACGACGTCGTTTCAACAAGAGAAAATATCATCAATTGATTCTCCTTCTTCCCAGATGCATAAAATCACTCTCAAGCCAGTTGATTCTCATAAGTGAGTGGCACACATTGACTGAATCTCATTGCTTGATTTGTAGATAGGCTTTTGAATTATCAACAATGGCAAGAGAAATGCCCTATAAGCATATTTACCATTCTGATTGCATACTTCCATGGCTTGCATTGCGAAGTTCGTGTCTAGTTTATCGACACAAATTGCTAGCTAATGACGAGTTAGTAACAGTTAGATTGGACCAGTTGCGTTGATGATTTGTTGGTTGCCCGGAGGAGGGTATGCGGTGGGTGGATTCATGAGTGTTAGAAGAGGTGAGTGAGAGGGATTGTTTGTTGTTTATGCAGAGATAGACGATGGGTTTAACAACGATAGTTAGCCGAGAAGAGTGAGTTGGGGACCGAGAGGTAAAGAGACTAGTAGCCAGAGAGGTGGTGGGTTCAAGTTAGTTCGTGTGTTTAAGGCATTGATTTTCTTATTTTGGAAGTGAGAATTTGAGTGTTGAATTGAGATCGAGGAGGAGTAAGCCTTTGAACCTTTTTACTTCGAGAAGAAGAGCTTTTACACCGGAAATCCTTTGTGGGAGAAGGAGGTGGTGATTAGCATAAATTGAAGTGGTCTTTGCACATTTAAAACTTTTCAGAAAATTACTGCAATTGATGTTCCTTTTCATAATCCTGATGACGAAAAAGCAGCATGTTTATCTCTAAATTAACAAATATATTTTCTAATAAGAAGCATGTTTCTTTGTTAGTTTTTAAATAATAACACTTACAAGCATTAGCTGAGAAATGAAGTCATCTCAGTTTAATCACGAAACAACATCGTTTCAATAATTATACTCACTTTAGTTAATTATGTTGACGTGTTTGATTAATAAGGGTTCCTTAACATGTGACAATGTCATGTTAACTAAGATAATGGTGAATGTAACGTCAAGTTATAATTGAACAAATTAAAAGTTTAGACATTTTATTGTTATTATTTAAAGTTCAGGTCATAATTGAAAATTGATGAAAGTTTCGGCTATTTTTAGTAAGTAACCTTAGTAAAATAATATTTTAACATAATTTATACAAATTTTAAAAAGTTCGTGATTAAATTGAAAATGTTAAAAAATTTAGTATTAAAATAAAAAATTCTTAAAAAATTAGTCACTTTTAAATATAAAAAGTCAAAGTCAACATTTTTAATATATAAAGCTTTCTACTTTGCAAGAATTTGAAAAGGGTCGTATAACAATTTTTTTATATTTTCACAAAAAAATTATTTCCGTGACTTAAGTCTAAAATCATAAAGGTCACGAAGGAGGCCCACTCTCAAATATATTAGCTTAAATTAATCTAATCACACGAGAGTTTATAGTAAGCAAAAGTATTTATAATATTTTATAACTAAAAGAATTTACGTTAACTTTCTCAAATTATTTTAATAAAAATTACTATATGAAAGACTATTTTATACATTCTAACACAAATTTAGTCATTTTTTATATAAAACTTATAAAAATTGAGTAAATATTTTTTAAAAAATTTCATTAAAAAATATTTTTTTTAACTTTACTTTTTTAACAATAAAATCTATGCTAACTACTTATATAATAAATACTTATAAATCACATATTCAAAACAAATTTCATTTAATTGGTATAAATCAACCTTCAGTCAAGATTCAAACCTGAAAATTTGAGTTAATAAACACATAAAAAACAAAACTCTATGGATTAGTAGTTCCCTCTTTGAGAGGTTCAGATCCTGTACTCAACACTCTATTACAACCCTGTTTCTTTTCTGCAATGTCATGTTTTTTGGGCAGAGAAGTGTTGAAATAGAGCGTTAAGTTAAAGAGAATCTGATTCCTGCTGGAGAGAAAAAAAGGTTTGTCTTGTTCACTCCTGCCGAGTCTCTGTCATTGTCGGGACCACAGCAAGACAGTGGCATCGTTTTGTCATAAAACACTCATGCTTTGATCATAATCAAGATTCAAGATAGATAATAGGTTGAATGTCAACAGCTGGCATCTCGGATAAGCTAGATAGGGACATTTGCTTATCCTTTTTGACCGTCTCACTAATCACACAGCAGAAACTGCAGCCGCATATCAATCGTTAAATTTTCAGTTGCTTTCATTTAGTACAACATAATCAATATTTGTCAAGAAGACGATGGTCCTGGAATCATTTTCTTTCTTGAATGTCCAAGCATTGACAGTAAACAAGTCTAGATTCATTCTATTCAACGTAAGATATTTTGTCTGCTTCCCACAGTGACTGTTCCTGATTAATATTATACGAGAAATATACTATTCTGGGCAGTTTTCATTCACTCCTAAAAATACAGACCGCCTAAAAAAGTTGAAATTTAGGTATTGAAATTTCAACCAAGGCATTTCAATAGTACAAGTAAAATGGTCACGACTAAAGATATAAAGTGCAGATTGAGTGACTAAATTAAAGCAGAAAACAACTCTTAGTTACGTTTACGGCTATAAGATTTTGTTCACACCAAATGGAAAGCTATGTGGATTGGAAATTGTCAGGTTTTCAGAGAGTAATGCGGTTCATCAATCTGTAGATGGCTAAAGGCACTGGAAAGAGATGGGAATGAACGTCTTGTTATCAGATTTTTCAGGAAGTGATAACAATTTTTAAGCAATGTTGGTTGTCTGACATAAGCTGAGGTGAAAGCAAAGCTATTATTGAGAAACATAGTTGCTTAATTCAACAGCTTTTGTTGTAGGTATCTTACATGACAAACATGTTACTATCCTTGATTATCATCAATTGGCTCAGTATCCCTACTCTCTAGTATTCCTGCTTCTGTCACATAATGGGAGAAGCTTAATGACCTTACAAATACACTAATTAAGTGGCCAGAAGATTGTGCAATAAAGAAGATTATCATATGACATTTTGACATATTACAGTTACAATCATGAATCATCAAATGTTGTCGCCTTCAAGAAGTGGGTTCTGACCCACTTGAGGTGTGATTCGCCTGATTATTCTACTGTTGCTAATGCACGATTAATTAATAATAATTAATAATTATTAATAATAATTAGTATTTATCAAAAAAATATTTATCAACAAAATAATAATAATAATTAGTCGTAATATGTCAGCAACAACTATAATTTTACAACTCACTCCTGGAGTTTATAGTTATGTTGGTTTTCAGAGCCCATTATGGGTCATCAAGGCCTAGCTTCTGCATCTTCAGGCTTCCTGATTGAAATTTCAAAGGGTGAAGTTTTGCTGGGATTAAATACTATTTATCTTGGCCTAATAGCTCACGTTGAAGATAAGAGATCGAGATGGCCCTGATCAGACGAGATACAAGACTAACACAGGCTCAGGTTAAATATAAGAAGTATCATTTATGTTGCTTTAGTAGTTTAAGAACCCACCAACTAGAAAATGTTGATTTAATAAATACACGTTGAAGATAAGAGATTGAGATGGCCCAGATCAGACGAGATACAAGACTAACACAGGCTCAGGTTAAATATAAGAAGTATCATTTATGTTGCTTTAGCAGTTTAAGAACCCACCAACTAGAAAATGTTGATTTAGCTAATTTATTACAAGTATATGTAGGAGAATAAAGTAAAGATTAAAAGATTAGGAATTAGTACTGTTAGATTCAGTTGATATCTGCTTGGAAAGGGCAAGAAGGAAGCGAGTGAGGGACTTTCTAGCAGCCATTATAGCCTTTTCCATTTCTTGCTCTTTATCCTCAGTATTAAGCCTACGCTCTTCAACTGAATGCACTCGTCGGACGAGCTTGCGCAGCTCCTGTTCAAAAAATGCCATAAAAAGCGAGATTAATTTTGATGAACTGATGTGAGTATAAAAAGCTGATGAGCAGAAAAAACACGTAAAGGGCTATGTATTAACTTAGTTATCAAAAATGGGATGTGTAGCTTCAGAGGATCGGATGAATGTATGCTCTTGGCAAAATGATAAGCATACAATTTACTAATATCCGAGACTGGAAAAGGATTCAAGGACTTAGTCAAGGCTATGACTTCAGGGTCTTCTGACCATGGACATGACAAGCAGAGAATTGAATTGCTTACAACTTCAAAATGATACATATGCTTGAGTAAGTTGATTTCATTCCAATCGAATTTGGACCAATGTCATGCCCAAATTCTGATATTGAAGCCAAAATCATAAAGGCTAACATCCCACTAACCTGACGATCAAAATCAAGACTTCGAACAGCATAAACTTCATTGCTGATCTCTACGTCCTTATTAATCAGTCCATCAAACCATCTAGTTGCAATTTCAATATGCTCTTGAGAATCCTAAAACAAATTAGTCAGCAAGGAATAGGTATACATAAATATATCCTGAATCTGTATTTGCAGGCATCATTACAAATAGACGAAACCAACGGGCATTGAAGTTGCTTTTAGTTAAGCAATGACAACCAGATTGACTAATAGTTATAGTACCTCCTCTTCCTCCTCGTATTCGATTTCTACGTCGTCAGCACTAATAATTGCGGTCTCTGCATCTATCAAACCCTGAAGCCTACTCCAGTCACCATCTTTAGTAGCATGAATCAGAGAGTCCATTAATTCAGGTTCTACCTCACGCAACAGTTTCCCTGTTAACACTTTTAACAAACATATGAGAAACAAATACATGCACGACGTAAAACAACGTAAGTTTCCCACGAACATATCTTAACATATGTAACAATCTGTAGCATTTTGTGGAAGATGTATTGACAGTAACATAAGCACAAATGCCAAGTAAGTACGCGACGTATATAACATATGCAAGTTTTAGTTATGTAACATACCTAACATATGTAATCAAACAACTAAGATAAGAGATTCAATACCAATATAGTTGTATTGCCTCCGCTTTCCTTCTCGGACATCAGGTCCCAATCTCTGCGACAAAAAACCAAACATCTTTGCTTCATTGTACTAAAAACCAAAAACCCTCTTAAACGACTACGCCCCAATGCATCATAAATCAAAACAAGAAGCTAAGATTGCGAAAAGGGGAGCACCTTTACTAGCATTACTGCATCAAGCACTTCTCTGTCGAGTGAAGCCAATCTGTAACCACAGGCATGAACATATCTCAAAACAACTTAACTAAACGTAAAAGCAAACACTCGAGCAATATAACTTCGAAAATTACATGAAAAAATAGAGGGTCAACAAGTTGAAGGTCAATGCTACAGAAGTATTACTTGATAATGCGTTTTATTTGAGGAGGGGAGAAGGAAGAAAGCTCCATGCCCCATCGGACGGCGCGCCGAGCTTCTCGCTTTTTCTGGTTGCGACTTTTCTTTTCGCCGGAATCCGAGTCGCTGCTATGCTCGAGATCCGACGGTGTTAAATTGTGACTTCGTGATTCATGATGGACCTCACGAGGAGAGGGCTGCACTGTAGCGAAAGAAACACAGGTAGATGTGGCTCTAGGGGGTACTATGAAGAATTGGGAGAGGAGATTATTGGATGCGACGCTAAAGCAGCGGTAGCAATGGTACTGCATCAGTGGCCTTATCAGCCGAGCCATTGTTATCTGCTAATGCTCAAACGTCAGGTCATTTCATCAGAAACAAAAGCCACCCTGGTCCGTTTGATTGAAGTAGTACTCTAGATCCAGTTAGATGATAAGGGCAAGTCCTATTTTACAAGACTAGGTCTTTTGTTCTTATAAAGACCTCAACTATTATTCAAAAAACTAAACAATAATTAATAGACATCGAAAATGTTAAATTAAGAAACAATGATTCTTAATAGACTCTGAAATTTAGAGTATTAGTATTTTTCATTAAATGATAAGTCAAATATAGTGAAAATTAGAAGTATTCAACACATATGCTATATATTTATTGGATTTCATTTTGTATAAAATCTAGTACTTTTTGCTTTTGAAGATTTAGAAGAATTTAATTAAGATTTGTAAATGTTAATCTTATTGAATATGTTATTCATCAATGTTTTAAAGACAGGACTGGAAGTTCAACTGGTAAAATAAGAAATTTAAGATTTAAAAGGTTTAACTAGTATTAGATTATCATAAATTCGACTAAATATTGAATAAAATTAAAGAATTTTAAATAAATTAAAAAAATTGTACTTATTTATCTAAAGTTTTAAAGTTTAAATGAAAAAGAGATTATTAAATGAAAATTAATTTATTTATTTTAGTTTATAATAATTTACAAAATTGATCATTTAATTAATAAATTAAGGATATATTAAGTTGAGGTTTAATTAATGGAATGAAATATAATATAATATTATTTCATCGTTTAAAATGAGGACTTATAGTATATTATATTTTAAACCTTCATTCAACCAACATTTAATTATATTTACCTTTCCATCATTTCCAAACAACAAATTTCTAATATTACATCAATTTACATTTCATTCCATTATTATTATCATCATCATCATCTTACTCAGCTCAATCACACACTAATGCGAAATTTGGGGAGGTCTGATATTATGCAACCTTGTCCTTACAAAATAGAGACGCTATTTTTAATAGACCCACAAATAAATATGACATGAAGAGTTAAAAAAAAACTTCAAGTATGCATTGCAAGTTTAGAAGACAAAATAAGGATAATAATACTAATAAGGATAATAATAATAATAAGACAAATAGGAATACAAATATTAAGAATAATAATAATAATAAGCACAATGAGAATAATAATAAGAAAAAAGAAGAAAAGTCCACCTAGCTGATCAAGCAAATGCCCGATTGATCAACTAGATGCACCCTGCAAGAGAATCACATACAAATCAAATCTAACAATAATAACATAATCCCCTATGAAATCAATAAATTAGAGAATCAAATTAAGGACTCTTGCAGGTCTCCACCTCCTATGCACTTATTAGACTAAAACCGACTGAAAAAAAAAGCATCTAACCAAGCAGGGATAATACAAAATGAGATGTATCACAACCAAAATGAGAAATAGGCTCTACCAAGAATCAAACAAATTCGAGCAGGTATTAGACATTATGGAACAATTTCAAGAGAACATTACTAATTGATTCATGATCAGGATGTTTACTTGCCACTCCAGGATGAATCACAAGAAGCTTGTGCAAATGTTATTAGGCTAGAAGAGAATGTACCGACTAATAAGTATCATTCCATTATAAATATTTCAATTATATTATATTATATTTCATTTCGTTAAAAATCTTATTTATGACTAAAAATAATTTAAATGTTGAACGGTTCAAGATTTTTATGATTATATTGGTTAAACCGATTGAATTTTTTAATCATTATTATGAATATATAAGTTTTTAACTCCTCAGATAAATTATTTAAAATATTAATTTATATATTATTATATGCATTCGAGAAGTTTATCCGCTACAAAGTCAATCGAAATAAAAAAGTTCAATACTATTTTTGTAAATTCGGGTGATTCTTTTTGTAATGAATATAAGTTCTACTTGACATAATTGGGAGGCTAAACAAAGTTATGATTAACAGTTACAGTTTAAGAGTCCAAGAACTACGACAATTGAACATTCTAAAATTAGTGCCAAGAAATCAGAGGCCAATATGAACGCACATACGGTACACCACGCTAGTTGACTCAGTCATCATCCGCTTTTCCACGACATAAAGGGCAAGCATTGGATCTCTCTAACCATTGGAAAATACATGATTGGTGGAAAACATGAGAACAGGGCATCTTTGTAAGCAATTGATCACCAGAAATTTCCTCCAAACAAATAACACAGTCGTCGTATTGATCAGTTTCACCGGAGTTGGCACAGAAACTCTCCGCTTTCAGCTTCTCCAACGCAGACTCCGACGCACGTTCAAACAGCGGCGTGAGAGTCACCATCTCCAGCAAGAACGCCGTCACATGGGCCTGCAGATGAAACCCAGAAAAATTCGTAGATTCGGCAAATCCACAGAGGCTAGGACTCATAGTTTCGACGATAATCTTAACAATTGTCCCGTCGAGAAAATCATGAACCCAAGGAAGTGTGCTCCAGAGATAGTCAGCGCATGTGTTTGGGTCTTTAAGAACTAGGACGGGAAGTTCCATGGCAATGCCGACGCACTCATTATAGGGGTACTCCGCTTCACTCTCGCCTGTAAACCTTAATAGGTAGTGTCGGTGAAAGGCGAAAAAGAATATGAATTGAGGTTGTTCGTTCGTTTCATCGTCATTGCCATTTGGCGGTGGAACTCTACGACTAGATACATCAAAGTGTATTGTAGCATACCTACGAGTTGTTGAAGTGGAAGGCATTGTCGAGAGGGTGGCGAAGATCAGAGGAGCAATTCTTGAAGCACAACAATGGTAGGTTACTAGTGAGTATCGGATGTTTATAGAAGAGGAAGACAGGAAGTAATGTATGTGCTTCCTTCTTTTATTAGGAATAAGTTTTGGTATTGGATTTATAAGGATGATCGATTTCCATGTTGTGTTATGAAAAGTAATTGTGTCAGTGTACGTTTTATGTATTTAAGTTCCAGGTTTGTCCGGTTTTTAATGAACGCAAAAATATCCTGAAAAGAAGAAATTTTTAATAAAAAATTGGAATTCAATTCAAATTCTGTCTTATTTTTCACAACATTTAAATTGAAATAATAAAACAAACTATATGAGAATACAGTATATTTAAGCCATTTAATTAAGGATAAAATCGAATTTAAACCTAAATTTCAATTAATAAATTCGATAATTTATTTTAATCATGTTAACTATTATTTTATGTTGAATTTAATTGATTTAAATAAAAATAAGGGTTAAGTTTCATGTTACTCATATTTCATCATCGTCGTCGTCATCATATTTAGTCCGAAGTCCTGTAATAAAGTGGGGTCTGAAGAAGTCTGATAGTACGCAACTTTACCCTTACAAAATAGAGAGGCTATTTTCGATAGACCCATATATAAATGTGACAATAAAAAAGTGATGTAAGTTAACGAATAATAAATAAAACTGACACACTAAATAATTATGTAAATAAAATTACAATAAATACATAAATAAATAAATAAATAAAATAACTAAAAAATATATCTGATGGTGTCTAGATCTACTAGTATCTGATAAGCTACAAAATTTGGCTCTTCTTGTCACTACTTAAGCTAAGGGTCTTTGCTCAGAAACCTTAAGGGTATGATAATCTTTTGATTTTAGACCGCCTTGCGGGATTTTTCCTCATATGCTTATCCTGAAAAGTTAAGTTGTATGCTCGAAAAGTTTTGTCAAAGACTTACAACTAGCAAAGGCAAAAAGAATGTTGGGTTGAACTTCCTACAGAGTAACTATGTGGCGAGAGTGTTAAAGTAAACATCTCTTAATAACTTACTAAAGTGCTACTTATATTTGATTATTCAATATATAGCGATGATGTCATATATAGTTCAATGTTATTTTTTAATTGAAATAAAAAATTAATTTAAGATTACATTTAAAAAAAATTAATATATTTTCTGTTTTTAAAAATGAGAATATTTTATAATTAATATTGACATCTGGTTATATTTTTAAAATTTTCAAAATAAAGTAATTTTACTCGATACTTTGAACTTAATTAAAATTTTGAAAATTTCAACCAGAGAATCTGAATCCAACTTCAAACATGATTAGCTTGAATTGAAGTCAATTGAATCGGATCACAACAGATAAAATTGTCCTTATATATAAAGGCTTTTAAAATTTAGAGTCAAAATTTTATCCCCAAAAAGACCTATCCAACTCAAGCAAAAATTAGCTAATAAATAACTTAAAAATTTCTTCTTATAATTGAGAGCTTTTGAACCAAAAAAAAATAAAATTCCGACCATCCACGTGTTTTGAGTTGTGACTGATCTGGATTACAGTTGGCGTAATTTGAGGAAGTGGTTTTAACATACAGTTGGTTTGGAATTAGACAGGAAGCCCTTTGGTAATCCAACCCACTTGAAAGGATTGACTCCCTCCCCAAACCCATTCACTGTGCTTTTGTCTTTAGAACTCTGGAGATTTCGAAACTCACTTTCCCCTAAACTTGGAAGTAATTATTTCAACAGATTCTGTAAGATATCAACAGTTCCAAGTAAATCGACGAAGAACAGAATAAAGAATTTAAAGTATTTCAGGCTTTAAAAACATCGCCTTCTCAGATTTTTTACACGACAGTAAAGTAAAAAAGTTCCACTTCTGATTCTGTACAGAAATATCTGGAGCCATTAGGATAATCTACTTCAGTTCTAGCCTATTATGGTGTATCAACATTCAACAACTATCTCCTACCAACACTGATCTGTTTCCCATCTCCGAGAAAGTGTAGCAGATGTCACAAACGGAGATCTCATCGGCCGGGCTCGCCTGAATAGTGACCGATCATAATCGGCCCGTTTCTCGGGGTCGGAGAGAGTCTGGTAGGCTTCGTGAACCCTTATGAAATCCCTAGCTGGGTTCTCGTTCTGAGCGCTGGTTGCGACATCTGGATGCAAAACCCGCGCCAGTCTTCGGTAAGCCGTCTTGATCTCTTCACAAGTGGCACCTGCTTGTATTCCGAGAATGTCGTAGAACGACCTCGGTCGAGACGCAATGTGGGTTTTTGCTCTCTCTGCAGTAGGAGCGCAGGCAGCGGATATAGAGATTGGGCGGCGGAAGCTAACGCTAGAAGGTGGCAAATTGTTGGAGGCGTTTGAACCAAGAAAATGTGTTGAGACAAAAGAAGATGTAAAAGCAGCCATGAGCAAATCGCAATACAAGTTATGGTATTGTGTGGTGTGGATAGAAACATACGACTTTTGATATTTATAAGGAGGTGTAAGAAGTCTTTAACTATGGTTAGTTATGTTGGGTTAACGAACTGTGGGCTTATCCACTGAAGTAGTTTTAGATGTGTCCAAAGCTCGGCTGACTCAGCGAACAGTCGGTGCTACATCGATATATTTAAACACCAGCTGACACTGAACATGGAATCTTTTGGGTGCTTGTCTTCTAGAAACACGCGTAATATACGTATTTGCATACTTCTAGTATATTAATTTTTCTGTTCTTTAACAATTTTAATTTTATTTTATTAAATCTTATTTATATATAAAGTTTACGTAAATATATAGATAAGATTTAATAAAATATAATAAAAATATTATAATCTGAATAAAAGATTTGATCCTAATTAATTATATTGGATCAGATTTCTTATTTTAATTATAATATTTTTATATTTTATTAAATCTTATTTATGAATATAAATATATAAATAAAATTTATTAAAAGAGAGTTAAAAACAGATTAATTAAAACATATAGTTTGACGTGCAGGATCTTTTATAGTTCCGTTATTAACTAACTCATTTTCTTAATCAGTAGGGTTTATGTGTAATATAGAACCGCCGATGTTCTTTTAAATTCAAAGAGGGGCTACAAAGTCCAAGGTTTCTGCAGTGTTGACACCGTGCTCCGTGACGAAGGGACATTGTACTTTTCACTTTTAAGCCAACAACATGAGGGGGGAGAAAAAGATCCCCTGTTTGCTTACAGACCTTACGTGTCTCTGCGTGTGCACTCGACCATGGATTAGTGGACCTATCACGATGTCACAAGTGCGACGTAAAATTGTGCCCACAGAATTAGTTCTTATCTTTTAGAAACGACTTTTTATTAAGTGAAGGATAAATTGTAATTTGTTATTTTTGGTGAATTTATTAGTGTAAACTAACTAAGTGATAATAAATATTTAATTTTGATACAAATCGATTTATCATAAAGTTATTAGATTTTTACATGAGTAAAACTTATAATTTTTATATTTTAAATATGTATTAGTACTTTAATAAATTATATATTTTCTAAATATTAAAATTTTCATTATTTAAATTATATTGCCTAAGGGCATTAACAAACAAATGACTTAAAATCGAAATGCAATCAACAGACATTAACAAATTCTTTATATTTTCTTGCTTCTTTGATGCTTTTCTGTAACGTCTGTTTGGTTAATTTTTACGTGCAAGTCTCCTGCAACCAGAAAAGGTTTGAGTGTAGAATGATCAAGTGATTCGGTTGGAGCCCCCTGATCAAGAAAACACACAGAATATGACTCTCCTTCGTAGCCCACAGCTGTGGAAAGCGTCACATTCATTCGCCCAAAACCGTGTAGGTCCTTTCAGGGAGACAGCATCTGCTGTGCCTGTCTGGTCGGCTTCAAGCTTCCGTTTTTGAATTTGTTAGTTTCGGAACCTAGTTTCGCTGCAACCTCCGGTTTCTTTATTCTTATAATACCATCAGCGTCACCGTATAGTATAGATTTTTTTTTTATAAAAAGAATGAACGAAGCAAAAATTAAATTTTAATTAAAAAACAAAATTAAATAACTTATTTTGATTTATAAACAAAAACATTTTTAAAAAAATGAAGAAGAAAAAAATTAAATTTTAATTTTAGAATGGATTTAAATAACTCATTTTAATTTATAAAAATTAATTAAGTTGTGAAAATTAATTGATTAATTAATAAATTAATCAAATTTTAAAAACAAAAATTGTTAAATTAATTTAAATTAAATATTAACTAATTCAAAATTTTCATCATAAAATCGGCTTAACTTATCCATATTTTAGAATAGTAAATTATAAGATTTTCAACTTTTAAAAATTTTCTATTTAAGTTTCAAAATGTTTGAATTTTTAAATTTTTTAAAAATAGGATGTTATTTTTATTAGTATTTTATGTATATATTTGATAGAAAAATAAAAGACTAATATTTTAATGATCTAAGTGTTTTTTATTTTAATGTATTAAATAAGTGATTATATTTTAAATACATAATTATTAGTGTTTAATTATATTAACAAATATAAAAGTTTATGAACCTTTTCAAATATTAATATTCACGTAATTAATAAGAATAAAATTTTGAATTGGACATTTTGATTCTTTAAATTTATTATTTAATTGAAAATGATATGTATATATAATTTATAATATGTATTTTAATTAATTATAAAAGAAAAATACCTATGCATGCACTTTCCAAGCGACTTGCATATGGACTGGGGGCTCTAAATCAACAAAAAGAGTCAGCCCTGACGTAAGAATTTCTGAACTAATGGATAAGCATGTGCATGGCACGGATGTCGGCAGATAAGGGGGGACCACCACACACTTAAAAAACATAAATTATAAAAAAATGAATTGGATATGTACATTTTGATTTAATCTCACTTGGATTGAATTGAAATAAACATTGCATGCATCTCATAACACACGTCTAAACAAGAGACATGTACTGAGAATGAGCATCGAGAAATCTTCCATCTATATCGCGGGTGTGCATGGCTATGAACAGGAGTGTCTTAGATAGATTGTCGGTTATCCTCTGGGGGAGTTCCCTGTTCGTTACCTTGGAGTTCCCCTTGCGCCATTGAGAGTTTTAGTGGCACAATTTTCAGCCCTAATTGATGTGGTTGAAAGCTATCTCACGGTGTGGAATGGACAGTCGCTATATTATGCAAGGCGATGTGAGCTGATCAATTCTGTAATACAGGGGGTTCTTGCTTTTTGGATGCAATCTTTCCCGCTCCCCTTGGCTGTTATGGACCGGATGACGACAATTTGTCGCCTTTTCTTTTAGGGAGGCAAGCATTTTCGGGTGACTTGGGATACGATTTGTTCGCCAAAAGAGGAAGGTGGTTTGGGTTTGAAAAATGGTGTGCTATGGAACAATGCACTTTTGGCCAAAGTCCTTTGGAATATTCATGCTAAAGCTGACTCCATGTGGATTCGCTGGATCCATGAGGAATATCTCCGTGGGCAGTCCGTTTGGGAATGGCAGCCCCATCACCGGGATTCTCCACTGATGAAAAAATTGGCGAGTATTCGTGATAAGTTAGTGGATAAATGTGGGGGTATTACTGAAGCCATACGGGGAGTCCACAAAGCTTGTATACATGATCGGCCATCTTCCCAAAAGCTGTATGATATGCTACGAGTGGTTCACTCCCACAAACCATGGATGACTCTTATCTGGAAAAATTACATTCCGCCCAAATTCTCCGTCATAGTTTGGCTTGGCGCCCGTGGCCGACTTCCGACGAAGGATAACTTGCACTTCCTTGAACTTGACAAATTTTGCGGGTTTTGCAGGTTATCGGAGGAAACTATAAGCCATCTTTTCTTTGCATGCCCGATCACTAGTGCACTCTGGTCATCCATATGCTGCTGGTTGGGAGTCTCGCGATCCATGACTACACTTTCCAGCGCTTTGAAATGGATTCGAAAAGATTATCCGGGTGCGCTAATCAAGAGTAAAGCGGTTCGCCTTGCTCTCATGACCACTGTTTACATCATTTGGCAAGGCCGAAACTTGATACAAATGGAAGGGGCACGGGTGACCAGGATGGACATGGAGGCAAAAATTAAAACTACTATGTATCGGGTTCTTTATCGACTTTATCCGCCTGATCTTATATGCTTCTAATCCTTTCCTTGATTGGCGTTTACTGGGCATTAGGAGTCTTTTTTCTTCCTATTAACTCCTGGGATTCCCTTCCCATGCGTGTCTATGGATGTGCTGGGACTCTTAGTGAAGCTGTTTGGAAAAGGTGGGAAGGAATGTCTTATGTTGCCTTGGTTAGATTGCTGTCATGCGCTGCCTTCTTTGGTACAATGTTGTTGTAGTAGGTTCCTTGATGGGTTTTCTCCTAGATTGGACTCTTTGTATTTCCTCCCATTGTTTTTATGATTGGGGTTTACCCCTGTACTGATGCATATTTATTTTTTCCTGATGAATACAATTTTACCATTCATCCAAAAAAAAAAAGAGGATCAAGCTTGAAACAATTATTAGAAAAAGAAATCGTAATGGTGTTGGGAATGTACTACACCCTAGTCAGACTCCAAGTTGCTTTAGTGGGTCACATTGCCAAGAAAAAGAGAAGGAAACAATCAATGCCCTTGAAGCCTAAAAGTATTGAATAATCTGGAGAGGAAGCTTTTGCATTAGAGTAGGTTCGATGCAATAATCAATTCGTATTGTACTGAATGCAGGTTTTGAAGTTAGTCATATTGACATCACAAAACAACAAAACCAATCAGGATTCATATTCCAGTCACGAGAATAAGGAATCATTAATCATTCTTCGTTTAAATTGTTGAAAATATGACTTTTAAACAGTCAAAGATACTATCAGAATATTTTCTTTAAATGCAGATTTTATTTTATGCTGATTTAGATTGATTTAGATTAGATAT
>JANZLC010000002.1:733103-747791 GCA_026413385.1 Erythroxylum gracilipes
TTTACTCAAGAATTAATATAGTAAATACTAGTAAATTTATTATTATTATTATCCTCTTAAATTATATATAAATATATAATAGATTTTTTAAGTGTTTCAGGTTCAGGTTTAAACCTAGAACCTCAAGTTAGAAACCTGTACCTAAACCATGAACCTAATTTTTCAGATGCGGTTCGAACCGAACCTAAACTCAGGTTCGGTTAACCTTATTTACAGGTTTGGTTCATGCGGTTCAAGTCCGGTTTACAAGTTCGTGGATTTTCTTGAACACCCCTACTGATAGAAACCTGATGCTGAGCAGGGGGGAGCCAGTGATCAATCATCAGTTGACCAATCAAATATGTGAAGACTCCTTGTGCGCAGAAGTATACAGGCTACGTAGGAACCTGAGAGATCTTGAGGTTCCAGATTTACATCCTCTAAATTCTTGGGGTGAGGTCGTAGAGTATTAGGATTAGTCTGGCTAAGCCAGAATACCTAATGTAAAAAAAAAAAAGAGACATGCATATTATTGCCCCCCGTGGGCTAGCCTAGTGGTAGAAAGGAGGAGAGAAATGTATAAAGTTGTGGGCTTGAGTTTTGGGAGAAGTAGTCTTTATTTAAGGTGATGAAATCTCTCTGGTGGTGACCTATCTTTTGGAGCAGGTATTTTTAATACTGTTTAAGATTAAACCTAGATTTACCTATTTATGAGTCTGAATGGGTGGCTCATAAGTCTTAAAATAGTTGGGCAAAGCCTGAACCTGAATTATTAAAAAAAAACAGAGACATGCATATTATTTATGTATATAACTACGGAAACATAATGCATAAACATATCTCCACCCATGGCTCAGCCGATGATTTAAGTCTTTGAGTTTTGAATCTTCTAACCTCTCCTTTTGCATGATATGATGGTGTACTGTTTTGTGCTATGCGAGGATAGTAACCCAAAATTAATTTTGTAATCGTTTCGTCACCTCTACTCATCAAAGAGGATGAAACTTGAAAGCATGGGCGTTAACGTATGCGTAATCTCAACAGTAGAGTAGGAATAATAAAATTTTAAAACGGGTTAATCTTTTAGTTGGATTTTCAATTTTTAATTTTATTTAACTTAATAAATTTTATTGTTAAAAATTGATTATTATTAATTAATCGATCATTTTTATAAACTAATATGTTTTTTATAAATTAATAATTTTCATATAGCATTTCTATTTTAATTAAATTAAAAAAAATTAATGAATAAAAATAAATTCTTAAAAAATCTTCAAATCTATTAAATCTTTAATCAGAAGTTGAGTAGCCATTGATAAAGTTACTCCCCTAATCTTTAATCAGAAGTTGAGTAGCCATTGATAAAGTTACTCCCCTAATCTTTAATCAGAAGTTAAGTAGCAATGGATAAAGTTACTCATGTGTAACCATAAAGTCATCCCATTCCAACTCCAAGGCTGATGATAACCGACTCACTTGCCTGAGACAAGCCACGGATGAGAATTGCAGCGAGAGTGGAGACAAATTATTGTTCAACAAAGTCACGGTCACCCTAACCAAAATCCCTAACTACTTTTGGGTGGTTCTCACAAAGGGCATCTGGGTTACTGTAAAATGCGACATCTAGTGATTTGGCGACTTCCGCATAGTTCGCGAATAAGCAAGAACGATATGGCCTAGACGCGAAAAGAGATATAAGCAAAATTTTGTCCATGCTCACTTTGGTCGGAGGACGCTAGAGGAGAGGAGATAAGATTTTTTGTCTAATTTTATGGTGTTTTATTCTATCAAATAAATCTTAGTTATTTATTTATGTTACTCTTATGTTTATTTATGTGGGATCCATGTAAAGTCCACATAAATAAATAGCTGAGATCCATAAGACATAATAAAATACTATAAAACTAGACAAAAGATCTGGACTCACGCCAGAGACTTTGGGAAATATAAAAAAGAGAAGGGGTTTAGTTGGTGCAATGAAGAGAAAAGAAATAAAAGTTGACACAAATGTAGAGGAGGCTAAGAGATGAGTATGAAGATAGGAAACCAGATCTTCTGTCCAATTTTACTCTGTCTTATTCTGTCTCATAGAATCTCAACCATTTATTTTATGGGACCCATGCAGATTTCATGCGGACTCCGCATAAATAAATGACTAAGATTTATTGGACACAACAAGACACCATAATATTGGACAGAGGATCTGGACTCTGAAGATAAACATTGGGTTGCTCGAGGATCGAGGCTTACAATGAAAAATTCTGTCCGTCTTCAAGTGACGAACATAGAGAGAAGCAAAATTTTGATCCCCTAAGTGCAGCGAACTCGACTTAGGTCCGGTTTAGTCTGATTTTGGCTCGAATTAACGAGTCATAAGTTAAAAGTGACTGGTTTTTGACTTCAGGCTCAATTGTTATTTAAAAAATCATGTTATTTGACTTTTTTTTATAAAATATTATAAGATGGGTCAGATTGACTCAATCTGCCTATAGCCCGTCGAGCTATAGGCCAAGCCACAGGCTGACCTATTTCAACTTGGCAAGTCACGAGTTACCCTAACTCATGGTCTTGTCAAGCTTGGTTCGTTCCTACTTAAGTGTCTGTTTTAATTAATGTACAAATTTCTTTAATTATATAAATATACATATATTTTATTCATAATCAAAATTAATTAATTTTAAAAAATAATATATTATATTAAAAATAAACATAAAGTGTGATTAAAAATAAGATAATAAAATCAATTTGTAAAAATCTTAACTAAATAAAATTTTGTTTTTAATAAAAAAGCAAAAAAAACTAAATCTAAAAATCATAACATAAAAATAAAAATAAAAACAAATAATCATTTAAATTTAATTCAAATTTGAAGTTTAAATTCAAATTTAGATCAAACTTAATAGTAAAACCAATAAGTTCTTTGAGGTGATGTTTGGTCCATGAACAAATCCTTCTTTATGAATCTAACAACAGACTCACAGAGGCCCAATTTGCGTGGACTAAATAGATCATGTAGATTAGGCTTCTCATGTTCACCAGGCTCGAGCCTGAAAATGGGAAACAAACAGCCTGTTCTTTTCTCTTCATCTTCTCTTTAAATTCTATTTGAAAAAGCTTACACACAATCTTTTGCCTCCTGGACATTGTCTTTCTCCATCGCAAGAAGCCAGATTGAATCTATAATTTGGACGTAACATACATGGGAAACTTTTAATCAGTTTATCTCCAGGCATCGTTCTCGTGAATGACCTGTTCCTTATTGTAGGATCGAGACATCAAAAGATAGTGAAATCGCCAGACTCCTGTCTGCTATATATATCTACCTACAAATCACTTGGCCAAGAAGCTGAAGAAAGTAAAAAATGGAGGCTTTCAAGTCAATCCTCACAGCAATCCTCTTCTGCTGTGTCTTTGTAATGGCTGTAGTGGGAGACTGGGACTCGCAGACTCTTTTCTATGATTGGACTGTTTCTATGTCTCAGCGTCAGGTTCTCGGTGTCAAGAAGCAGGTTGTTGGAAATCCAGATTCGTCATTTACATTTTTTTCGGGATTTGTTGACGAGATGTTATTGTTGTTGTCGTTATTCTTTCACATCAGGTGATTCTTGTCAATAATCAGTTCCCAGGACCAATTCTGAACGCAACAACTAACGATATTGTTAATATAAACATCCACAACAACCTGACAGACCCTTTTCTGATGACATGGTACGAACCAGTGAGTTAAACC
Source organism: Erythroxylum gracilipes (assembly GCA_026413385.1). NCBI lineage: Eukaryota > Viridiplantae > Streptophyta > Magnoliopsida > Malpighiales > Erythroxylaceae > Erythroxylum > Erythroxylum gracilipes. The sequence continues at coordinate 736,813 of JANZLC010000002.1, forward strand.
TTCGAACTCAGATTCAATGACGTGAGATTTTGTAAACATGGTTTAATTTGTACGTAGGAATGGAGTGCAGCTGAGGAGAAACTCATGGCAAGATGGTGTTCAAGGGACGAACTGCCCAATAATGCCAGGCCAAAGCTGGACATACAGTTTTGAGATAAAAGATCAGATTGGAAGTTTCTTCTACTTCCCATCTATTCTACTGCATAAAGCAGCTGGTGGGTACGGCGCTATAAGAGTGAACAATCGAACTGCAGTTCCACTTCCATTCCCAAAACCGGATGGAGATTTCGATGTACTCATTGGAGATTGGTTCAACCCTGACTACACGGTATAGTCTATTGATTTATCACAAGTATGCATAATTTTTCTTATGTTTCTGCTCCAAAAATGATTGGAAGTGCACTTCTGAAATGTGTTACGTATATATTTGTATATATACATCTGCCATTGTTCGCTGACTCTAACTTTTGTTTCTCAACAGTATTTGAGATCTTTACTTGACGAAGGGGACAATTTGCCAGCACCTGACGGAATTCTCATAAACGGACTCGGTCCATATCAATCTGTTTTTCGATTTGAAACAGGTCAGTTGGAATCGTTTTTCTGCGGAGAACTTCTTATATAATCTTTTTGTGACAGGATTCTGTGGATACCTAGACAAGCCAAATCCTGACTATAGTTGGATTTTCATTGCAGGGGCTACGTACAGGCTGAGAATTTCCAATGTGGGTTTAAAAACATCACTGAACTTCAGAATTCAGGATCATTTGCTGCTGTTGGTGGAGACTGAAGGTTCATACATTCGTAAACAATACTTAAGTAGTTTGGACGTTCACGTTGGTCAATCTTATTCAGTTCTAGTCACAGCTAAGAATCAGAGTGGAGACAAATCCTACTACATGGTTGCAAGTTCTCGCTTCACTTCAAAAGAGCTTTTTGGTATTGGTATCGTCAGGTATCCAGATTCTAAAAGCAACCCCTCTGGTTCTCTTCCATCAGGCCCACCCCTATATGATTATATTTACTCTATTACTCAAGCTCGAACCATCAGGTTTGCAGTTTTTTTTTTCTTTTCTTACTGTAATCCTAACTGAGAACGAGATTATGTATCGAATGATAAAGAATCCTAAACATTTTTGTTTGATCAGGTGGGATCTGGCAGTAGGAGCTGCTAGGGTGGATCCACAAGGTTCTTATCGTTATGGTAGTATCGAGGAATCGCGTACTCTAGTACTTCAAAGTGGTGTTATGTTCGACGGGAATCGAGTCAGGTACACGATCAATGGGATGTCTTACGTGAATCCAGACACACCACTGAGCTTGGCAGATCTGTTGCATGTCAAAAATGTGTATCAGACAGGACTAATTCCTGAGAACCCAATCGGCAACTTGGTCCCAGGATTGGGAACTCCTGTTATTGATGTTATTCACCGCAGTTTTTATCACATAGTTTTTGAAAATCCTCTTTCGAAATTGCAAACATGGCACCTTGATGGCTACAACCTTTTTGTTGTGGGGTAAATCTTTCTTTTTTCCAATGTTATGCTCAGTTATATCAGGAAATTTTCAGGCATTGATAAAAAAGTCCAAGCTTAAACTTAGCCTGGTTTGACTTGGATATACCCAAATTTAGACTGAATCTTGATTTTTGACCTGATCAAGATTCATAAATTTGGTCGGGTCTGAATCTGATCCATTGCCATCTCTAGCTCTGATGACCTCAATACTGTTGCAGCATGGGATTTGGGAAATGGGAGGAGAGCAGCAGAAAGACATATAACATGATCGATGCAGTTCCTCGTTCAACAGTTCAGGTTTTATTTACTTGCATAAAACTTGAAACATAGGTTATTATGGTTTTAAAAAAACCTGACATGACATGAAGCCTATGTCCTGTTTCTTTGATGATGAGCGCAGGTATGTCCATACTCGTGGACAGCAACTTTGGTAATGTTGGACAATCCAGGAATCTGGAATCTGAGATCGCAAGATGCAGAATCCTGGTATCTTGGACAAGAGCTATACATAAGAGTCAAAGATTTTAGTGTAGCTAAGCCTAACCCGTCAGTCCCGGGTAAAGACGAAGCTCTTCCTCCTCCAGCAAATGTTATCCTATGCGGTAGGGCTTATTTGGAAAATGAAGCTTCGTCTCATGGAAAAGTGGAGGATTAATGTTGTTGATTCTTGTAGTTCCATGTAAGAATGGCCACCAAAAACATGGCATTGTGAAAAGAATCCATGAGCATGTTAAAGGATACCAATTCTAATTGACTAATTAAAAGCTATTGCTATTTTAACTTTTAAGTTAATCTTAAGCTTAAATTCACACTTGAATTTGGTTTGAAGTCTAAACTCTAATTCAAAACCTGAATTTTACTTAATCAAGCTTTAACTTTGTTAAAATTTTTAAGTGTAATCCGATTCATTATTATCACTAATTTAGAATGATGATTGAAATTATTGGGTTGTTCTTAAAACCACATCGTTAGTGGACCAAGAGAGAGGTCAACGTTGTGAATACAAATAGATGGAGAGAGGGTCAAGTTATAGTATGATCCTTCAGGCAGCAAACGGGATATGATGAGTGGTCACAGCTCGCTAATGAATTTGCGAGAGGAGTGTCCGCCCAAAAGCCTGGTTACGACAAACCGGGCACTCCCATTTTGAACCATCTGATCCCAATTTGAGGAGTCAAATTCGCAAACCCAGTTTGCGAGCCTTTGTTATTTAGAGGTGCTGGTTAATGAATTTAGAAAAGGTTCAATGTTTTTGAATGGATCTTCCTAATTTGCAAGTTGTCTACGATGTTGAATAAGCGTAACAAACTTGCTAGATTCACTGTTCTTTCCTTAAGTGCATGGATTTTGGTGTTAGGGAAGCACAAATTGAGTCGGGTACTATAGCATAGACTCGGATGGAACTCGATAAATGGTTAGTGATAAATCTGTAATGGGCCATAGCACATAGGGGGTATGTACATGACAATTTAATGAAAGAATATACACATCAAAAAGGTCGAGGAGCGAAATATCCTGGCAAGGAATCGGTCATGGAGGGCCTTAGATGAGAGATTCTAGACATCCATATCATCTACACTAGTAGCCATGGGATGCTCTGACTGTACTTGAGAGTTTCTGCTGCTCCTGCTCAATGCCCACACTTTGCTTCTTCTCCTCCCAACGGCAAAGTCTTCGCTTTTGCTTATGCCAGGAACTTTTCTCGTCCAATTTACCTTGTCTAACATGTCTCTATCTTCTTGAGAAAGATGGGTAATGTAGTTTTTCAAGGATGAAACGCGATGCATACTAGTGGGGAAGATTAGTCCCTTGGTTGTTGAAGATCGAGCAGGCATTGCGTTGAATCCAAAATCTTGATTTCTGACTGTGTTTATCAATGTATGTAGCCATGTGATCAGTTCGAGAATGCATTCATCAGTTTTCTCCTTATCAGCGTGATAAAGTGTCTGGAGGCGGATCAGGTTGCTAGATTTGCCAGTAATCTTGCCAAGATCATTCCTGTCAGAGAAAAAACAAACGATCAGGAGTCGTTCTGATGACAAGTTCATTCTGTGGATCATCCCTACAGGGAGAGAGAATGTGGTTGTGTAGATCAAATGTACATAGAGAAGGGACTGACCCAGTGTTTGCCCATTCTCCAACCCATCCAAATCCTTGATGTGCCCTGTTTTCAATTGTAACAGCTAGTAAGAAAGGAATATTAACAAATGAAGCGGGAAACAGAACTTCATATTCAGCCTCTGGAATAGGGGTGGCAACAGGGTTCGGTCTGATCCAGGCCAAAGTCAGCATGGAAAAGTCCAATTTAACTTTCGAGTTGGGCTGAAGCCGAATCAAGCTTGGGTTAGTGGAGTGTACATAAAAAATTTGAAGTTGCCCGGCCATTGTCACCGCTTATATAGAGCATAATATGCATGTACAATGGAAGCGCAGGGAATATAGAGAATTAGAACACTGATTGAACCTACTTGGTTGTGTTGGTAGCAACAGGTACAAGCCAATGTAGAGTCTTCTCCATTTCAGCTTTTAATTGAGCTATGGTGAGCTGCAGAAACACATGCAGAAAGCAAATTAAGTTGCAGCATCAAGCATTAACATGACTTGAAGAAATGCAAATACCTCTTTCTTGACATCAACCCTTAGTATGCGAGAACGAAGAGCTTTCTTAACACCAGCTGGCAACCCCTGATATAAAGTGTCCCGTATATGTGGAGGAAGGGAGGTTGGCCGAGATGCCTGAAGACATTGTTTTTGTCAAGGTGAAGAATTTAAGATAGGAAAAAAAAAAGCTGACTAATTTAGAGATACTATTCAATAAACTTACGATATTATCTATCTGGTTGATTACATTAGCATAGTGCAATGCAAGACCAGCAGGGCCTAACGTTTGAGGATTCTTGCTGGCCTCCTCGCCAGTCAATGTAGCACCTGCAAGAGTTTATTACACGTAGAAAAGGATTTATCACTTTGAATGAACATGTTCTGAATCTGACAAGAGGTATTGTCTACAAGATTTGTCAATACGTTATGAATCTTCTCTAGAAATTAAAAAGGAATTCGTACCATTATTTCCAAATGCTTCAGATATAGCTTGGTGTAGATAGGTAACAACATTGACAAGCTTCTCCATGATCTGTGGAAGATCGTGTGAGTGAAGTTATGAGATAGGATGTGAAACTGTGATGATCAATACAAAAATTCAAAACCAAGTTGCTTATTGGCATCTAGGTCATCATACCAGATGAAAGTTGCAAATAAATCATCAGAAACAAGGGAAACAGACCAACAAGATATTTAATTGATGCATTTGGAACTGTTTAGAAGATGCAATGAAAGAAGAGGTTCATAACAATGTACCTCCTCCAAATCTTTTGACCAAAGAGATTTCTTTTTCAGACTCCTAACAGCTTTTCTTTGTTCTTTTAGCTCACTTTGTAAAACAGTGAGACTTTCTCCTACAATTGCAAAGAAAATAGTTTGTCAATAACGTCCTCTGCTCCGCTGCTACTAACAGCAGTGAGGACTGAGGCAGCTACTGGACATGAAGCATGCACGCAAAGAATACCCATAAAAGCATCCGTAATACATTGAACATTGAAGTGCAGAGGAAGGCATGCTAGAGGAAATAATGTATGAATCTTTTTGCGATTTGCAAATGTCTATCCTATGATAGATGTATGTAGTCCAATGGCCATGAACTGGGGGCCAAACCATTGAAATCGTGTGACTCACTTGCAAATGTCTATCCAATGATAGATGTACGTAGTCCAATGGCCATGAACTGGGGGCCAAACCATTGAAATCGTGTGACTCACTAACAGATCAATCCTGATGCAAATGCACTATCAACTTATTGTATGATAAAAACTAAACTTGAACTAAATAAATCTGAGTATCAAAGACAGGCGGTTGACAGTATGCAACGGAAGACAAGGAGGAAGACAAGCTAACCTTTCCGTGGAAGATTCAAGGATTCCACTTCCTGAAGTTTTTGATGAAAGTCCTGTTCAAATCTGTCCAAAGCATTCAACTCATGGTATAATTCCTGTAGATGGGGTAGCAAGATTGTAGTGAGATTCAAATTGAAATGTTGAGAACTTGGAGACCATAACCAAATTTCAGCTGTAAATTTGCACACTAAACATAAAGGAATGACAACTTCCTACAAGGAAAAAGCAGAGAAAATGAATGATATTAAGTATAAACTTCCAGCTTATGAGAAGATAAAACATACAGAAGTATGCTGGACCAGGGCTTGCAACTCTAGCATTGTAATTTCTGCCTCTCCTCTAAGTTGGTTATCAGTGGAATACTCTGCATCTAATCTGATTGCAGACATAAAACCTTTTGTCAGATAATCCCAAAAATATAACCTAATGACATAGCCAAAAAGGCAGATGCACCTTACTTTGAAAAATATCGACCCAAATTATGCCACTGTGGATCTTTACACAAGTCTCCGAAACGAATTACTTCCCGTGTTAGGACATCAAATTCCTCTCTGAAAGGAGCCAACACCAGAAAAAGAGATATGGAAGAACAATCAGAACTAAAGATTAATCACATTACATGGATTTTGAGAGCCTGTTCCTACAGATATAAGCAACAACCTTTTGTCAGCAGCAGCAACAATAAACAACTCTTTCATATCTGTGGAAACTAGTTTCTGTACTCCTTCTGAACGTAGTATCTCATTCTTCAGCAACTGTACATTGTCTTCTGAAAGAGATTGAAACAAGCTTGCACCTTTGGCTATGGTATTGGCTACTTCAAATGCTAATATGGATATTCTATTCCGTCTGGAAGACAATCCGGTGACAAACCCGCTCTTGGCATTCAGATTGGTCACGCTACTCCCAAGAGTGTCCAAAACTTCTACTGCTTTCTCCAGGCCAGCCGTGCCAGCTTTGCCAAGAAATGAACTCTTTTGGTTAGCCTACAGGTACAACAGAAGATACAATATGTTAAGACTTAAGAGCAACGGACTTCTTACACGTTCATGTTTATTAGACTGATCTTTCAGTTCTGTCAGTAATCAACCACATTCCTTACACCACTCAATTGATTCTCAGTGTGAATGAATTCCTATAGCTGCTTTCTGATAAACCCATCAATTTTCATTACATAACGGATCTCAATTCATCGATCTAACGTTGTTGCTATGTCCCCAAACATACAAATATGATGGAACACAAGTTCTACGAAGATTTATATTCAAGTCAAGAGCAAGTTATTTCTTTCAAACCCGAGAAAATCCGAAAACATAGAACCTGTCGTGACCAAGACGACAATCAGTAACAAACAAACAAACGTGTTGAGGCCGTACCTTGACATCCCCTGTTTTGGGAGGCATCGAAGGCTTCAGTTCTCTTGAAAACGACAACGGAAGCTCACGATAATTATTCCTCTGTGTCGTCGTTTGATTGAAATCAACTCCACCGCCGCTCTCTTTCGACGGACCATTGCCCTTCGCTGATTTTATCTTCCCAGAAAATCCCGACGATGAACTCCTCGCTGGAACCTTCACACTTCTCTTCTTTGTCCCACCAGAACAAACCCCTCCCATTTTGCTCGTAAGAACTAAACTTTGACTTCGTTAATAAACCTACCTGACAAAATTTCCGTAAACAACCTCCATTAAACGCCGGCAGGAAAAAAAAAGAAAGAAGTGTTCCCATCAAACTGCATGTGATATAACAGCTAACAAACCAGATTTTATGATGAACCCAATTCAGAAAAAGATAATGCCCAACAACTGAGATCAAGAAGGAAACGAGAAATGAAGAGAAAGATGGTGGCTTTGATTGAAGAATGAAGATGGAGCAGAGAAGGTAGTTGTTGGCTGAAGATCAATGGGTGAATAACAAGATAACAAGAACGCGCAATTCAGAAACTGAAATCGAAATCCCACGTTGAGATTGAAAATTTTGACTGGGGTTGGTTAATGGATTGACTTTTCTAAACTTCACATTCTGTTCTACACGTAGCTATGATGTTTACGCGCTCGGAAAATGATATGAAGAAGGCAAGTACGTGTCTGTAGTCATCTTGCCTGCCTTGTCTGAGTTGGTGTGTTCCTCTGACTCTCGTCGTTGTCTCTCTTAGAATTTCCATTTTACCATTTTGTCCCCTTCTTTAATAATTATATAATTATATATATATATATTGATGTGGATCGGATCCACCTCAATTAGGTATTGTCCGCTTTGGCGTCTCAGGGTGATCTGTAGCCACTTTGGACATGTCAGGAGTCGAACCCGTAATCTCACGAATTTAGTGGCATCTTGTGTCACGCCTCTTATCACTTGGGCTAGCCTTTTTAGTGAGAGGCGTGGGTCTTGCACCCAACAAAATTTTGAAGTCTCGAGTTCGAGCCCCAGACACCCACAGAGATAAACAGTTATAGTTCAACTCATTGTCACCAGTGGCGAAGGGACAGTGTGGGCACTATAGGCAGCTGCCCACACTGCCCCAAAAAATTTTCCACACTGTCCCAAAAAATTTTCTTAAAATTTCATGTAAATTTTTTTTTTTACTCCCACAATTTTTTTTTGAAGCTTTTGCCCCCACTGAAATTTTTGTTTGCCCCCACTGGAAAAACTCCCTGGCTTCGCCCCTGATTGTCATCAAAGAGGACAAAACCTAAGCGATGCGGGCTCACCCAAACCATATATATATATATATATATAATGCGAAATATTAGAATTCTCGATAGGTTACCATTCATAGCGCATACTTTTCAAGATTGAAGTAGACGATAAATGAACAGAACTCTTTTAACATCTTCTAAGTTGGTCGACTATGAAGACTAATAAGAAGCATCTGATTCTACGCTGCCGCACGTGTACTTTAAGTAGAAATTTGACTTTATTCGGAATTGAAATTAATATCTACACCGGCTTATGGTTTTCTGTTTCACTTGTAGCGATTAAGAATGACAATGTCCTTCCCTCAAAAAAAAAAAAAAAAAAGAGGATGACAATGTCCGGGTGGCAAGTATCTGGGGTCTCTTGCGTTAGTTTTGAGAGTTGAAATTTCAACACGTGTATTGAAAAATAAATTAGAGTGCAGATAACCTGACCTCTCTTGCAGTAATAGCCAGTCCTAGCCTATACTATCTCCAGGAGCCTTTTTAACTTTAATCTGAGCTCACCTGTACTGGGATCAACACAGTTTTTTGTACCCCGGATGCTGCAATAATTAGGATGGAAGTGTAATTTTTCTTTTTTTACTTGTAAAAAAAAGAATGACAATGCTTGACCCATAAGTCAGGCTCAGATCAGTCTGAGATTTAACTGTTTAAAAGAGTTGGGTATCGAGTTGGTCTGATCTTGAGTTACCCAAGATTCAATTAAAAAATTATTTTAAAATTTAAAAATTAATTTAAAAATATTGATAGGATTGACCCATGAGTCGACTATTGCCATTTTTATATAGGATTTATAACAAGTATAACAAGGAATAAGAATGAATATAATCATTATAATTACGATTGTTTGTTAGGTCGAATAAATGATCACCATTATTGTTACTATTGATAGTGGTTGATTTGTTAAAAATCTCGAGAGATAAAAATTTGTTAAAAATTTGTTTTACAACAAATTTTATGTTGGGCCCCGATTCGCAGTAAGATGAAAAAAAATATCGGATTTTCGGATTAGTCAAGGTTTCCATCGTGGATTCGGGTTTAAGTTTAGATTTTCGGATTAAGTAGTTGGGTTCCGGAAACGGGATCCAACATTTTAATATAATTTAATTAATTATATTTAATTTATACACCCCATTTACAATGATAGAATGCTTAAAATCAAGTATATTGCAATATTTCCTTTTTAATAGCTTTTGAAAAAAATGCTATAGCATTTTCTTACATCAACATATCATCAGTCACATAATGTCCTCAAAATACAATTTAATCATTTAAAATATTATTTTACTAAGAAAAAAAGAACCTATCTCACTCGTGAGACTTCTATTTTTTATTGTAATGACTTTCAATCCTCTCATAATCAGGAGGTATAATGTAACGTCCCAAATTTGGATATAAAAATACTATTTATCTAATGATAATATATTACCAAATTGTTGTTTTTAATTCCTTATCCATTCCTTTCTTTCCATATCTAATAACCAAGCATCCCAGATTAAATTTTGAGTTGAATTCGTATTTACACAGTTAATCCAAATAACTCAAATTGAATTTGAATTATGCAACTCAAACCCTCCAGATCATATACTCGAGTTAGCTATTGTTATTCTTATGAGTTTAAAAAAGGATTAAATTTTAAAATTTTAAACTGAGTTCACTTGAATATTTATATTTAATTTAATTTTTATTATAATCTTTTGAATATTAAATTTTATAATTTACCAATCGACATTAAAATCTTATCATTTCCTTAAAAATTTTGCCTGATGGCAAGAAAACAAATTGAATTCGAATTTAAATATGATGTATATGATAATTGATAACAATTAAAATTTAATGTTTTTAATTAGGTAAAAAATAAATTAATTAAAAAAACATTTACAAATTATGACCTTTGAAAACCAATCAACTAAGGCTTTGCTTGGTTGAGGGGTTGGTAATGAAACAGGATAATACACTTTCATTATTTGGTTGAGAGTTTTATAATTGAATGAAATAGAATATGATAGAAGTTGAGGGTTTCATATTACGTTTCATTCCATAATAAATAGTGAAAATAAGAAACCTTCAATTCGAAAGATTTAGGATAAAACGTAAACTAATAAATGCATACTACCTAATATACCCTCAATAATTTATCTTAATACCAATTATTTCTTTTAATCCTAAACCCTTTCTCCAGACTCATTTATTACGGTTCACAAAAATTGTATATAATTAATCATATATTTATATTATTTTTCCTTACCCTAATAATAATATTTTTATATTATTAATAATAAATTGGATATAATTAATAATACAAAAAAAATTTCAAAAAAAATTATTAATGAAAATAGAAAATAAAATTATTCTTTAATTGTTTGTATATATTTCTATATAAATAAAAATATAAATAAATTATTTTAAAGTAAAAATCTCACGTAATAGAATAGAATAAAATAATAATATTTTTTATATAATTAATAATAAAATAATACAACATTTATTATTTTAAAATAAAAAATATAAAAAATTATTTGTGTTGTGACTTGAACCATAACTTTTTTATTGGACATAATTTCTCTTTTAAAATTATAATGTTAAACCTTTTGTAATAATCATTTTAATATCAGGAGCATAATAGTCAATTATTATACATTACATTCTGGTCGGATCGGTCATTTTAAGCTTGGGCTCGGTCATAACAACCCGTGGGTCGATCGATTCATATTCTCCAAAGCCCATCAGCAGGAAAAATCTTTCCATGCAGAGGTAGAAGACTACGTAAAGACCTAACCCTAACGTCCATCTCATATATAAGGTAATATCTC
>JANZLC010000002.1:747891-775737 GCA_026413385.1 Erythroxylum gracilipes
GTACGTGCAATCAGAACCCTAGCCACTCTCTGCATTCAGGATCCTCACCTTCACCAAAAATACTAACTTGAGCGTCGAAGGGGCTAATCGGGACACAACCCCCGACGTGCCTTCTTTGTTTTGCAGGAATCTCAACGTCAAGGTCAACACAGGAAGTAGACAACACATGAATCTAAACGGCAACCTACAATTCCACCAAAATCCGACAGAATCACATTCTATTATATTCATTTTTCAAATAACATTTGATTATATTACATTATAAACTCTTACATCCTAACTTTTTTTAAAATGATTAACATTCTAGAAATATTAGAACTTTTTGACCGATGCAATACAAAGTACAATTTGCTTCCGAAAGGTCGGGCATCGTCATCATTCGGAAAGAATTGACCAATCACTGTTTTCATATTTCTTTAGCCGGTAGTCAAGCGTTGGACAAGTCATAAAGAGAGCACTAAACTCACGCACGGCTCATTATCATTGGCGCATACAAACGATAATACAGGGAGTGACGTGACGGGGTGTTTGGAACCATGAACAAAACCAAACTTGAAATAAGATAAAAGATTAATCCGTCACTTTCAAAGCTCGGGTCTAAGAATACGGCCACAGACCACAGCCAGTGATAATCACGGGCTTCGAGGTCCGTCGTTGACCATTAACAAGATTCCAGGTCTTGTGTCCGCAGATCGGCTCGCTTCCTGTGCCGCTTCCGGCGGTGAAAAATCGCCTCCCCGGCACGTGAATCCTGGAATCAGTCGGCGGAACTTCGAGCCGCGAAGGACTCCATCACGGTCCGGCACTCCGGCCTCGCTTATAAAAGCATCGAACTGAGGAGTGTGTAAGCATCTCTTTAGGTCTGGAATATCTTCGTGGCCGTTAAATGTTGGATACGATTCTGATAACGATCGCAGACAGTCGATATCACTTGGAGTATATCCTCGGAGCACCGCAATCTTCCACGTGGTAATCTGATATACTGATTGTCTGAAACTACAGTCGACAACTTGGGCTTCAGTGAAATCTACCGCCAGGAATCAATTTCTAGGGCTGGGGTTAAATTTGGGGAAACCGTGGGCTGGACTTTTGAGTAATTTTCCCGCCAAAATGCAAGTCGTTATGTGTTCTTTTTCCAAGTTGAAAGGTCAGGGGTTTGAGAGGGTAAAACAAAAATTATTTCAAATTTTTTTGTTAAAAATTTACGGTAAAATATGTGATATAAATAGTATATTTGTCCATTTAAATATTATCGACATAATTGATTCGGAATGTTTAACCATACAAATTTTGAATTGTATAATTTTTCGATTCGGTTTTTAAATTTTCAATTCGATTTACTTTCATAATTTTTGTTGTTAAAAATCAATAATCTGGCAATTTTTGTAAATTAAAAAGTTCTTATAAAAATACCATAATATTAAATTTTTGAACATAAAAAATCACATTAAATTAATATTTTTAGTATATAATACTATATGTCGTATTTGTATCATAATATAATTATAGATATTTTTAATTTATTAAATAATAAAATTCATACATATTATATAAAAATATTAATATAATATGGCTCGCTGCATCATTTATATTAATAGAGAATTTAACGTTGGATTATTATTATTATTATTATTATTATTATTATTATTATTATTATTATCATCATCATCATCTTTTTATTAAAGTTATAAACTTAATTTTTGTAAAAATAAATATCTAAATCTAAATTCTTATAAGAATATTCAACAAAATACTAAAAAATATAATATTTATCCCTTATATTTTGTTTAAAATCATGCCCTCATAAATTATTTTACACATTAATCGCTAATACTAAATAGCTAATTTTACTAAACATCTTTAATAAATAGTTGATATTATCCGCTGGTCAAATCAGTTAATCGTTGATAGAATTAATAGTTAATGCAATTCGTTGTTTTTAATCTAGTTTTTAAAACATCGATTTAATTAGTTTACATATAACATACGTATTTAACAGTTTTTTAAATAAAAATTTTAAAAAGATATATTTTTTTAAAAAATATAAATAAATTTAAATATTAAGAATTTTTTGAACCAAAAAATTGAGTATAAAAGACATACATATGAAATGGTCAATTGAAAGATGGTTTCTTCTTTGTCATTTATCTAATTGTAAGTTTTATTCAAATCTTCCTTATTATAATTTTTGACAATGAATGAATCTCTATTATATGATTTATATGATTAGCTTTTGATCTTGAGAAAGCGACGGCCAAAGCCGGCAGCATCAACTACAAGCAATTGCTCGCCGGCTCTTTCTTACTACCTCGTGTCCCTATCTCTGACTTGCACATTCTACCGAATTTGTCAATGTAATCTCAGCATCTAAGTTGGAACAATCACTGTTGGATCTATTTCTTTGCTATGGTAGATGGTGGCTAAACTGCTTTAGTTGAGGCAGGAAACAGAAACAATAGGCTTGAGATGGACCAGAAGAGCATTGCTAGTTCGTTGATCACTGCTGTGGGAAGTTTCATTGAGGATAGGTTGGTTGACAGAGAGCAAAGGATCCAGCAGAAAGAACAGTGTGCAGAGAGATTGGCAGCGGAAAATGGGAGCTCTGACAAAGAAGCTGAGGTTCGGTACTCTGATCAAGCAGTTTTGGCGAATTTGGATTGGGGAATTGAAGCACTTGAGGAAGCTATTAACACTTCTAATGAAGAAACTAAAATGGCACGGTTAGATTATGCAGAGAAGATGCTACAAGTGTGTGCAATGTTGAACTCTGGGCATAGAACAGCCGGGGTTCCAAACTTTTACCTTTCAGCTTGGGCACACCTCAATCTTTCGTACCTCTGGAGGTTGCGAGACAATGCGGAGAATTCAACTCTTCATGTTCTTGAGATGTTCATAGTTGATCCATTGTTTTCAAGGGTTGATTTCGCGCCTGAATTGTGGAAAGATTTGTTTCTTCCCCACTTGAGCTCAATTGTTGGGTGGTATACTGAGTCAAGGCACAGGCTCATGCTGGAAGTGATTCCCGATTCATCTGATTTGTCATTTTCCAATGACATTGATCAGTTCTTCAATGAGTCCTTGGTGTTCTCTATGACGCCAGATCGAAAGGAGAAATTGCAAAAGCTTGAGCAGCTTTACGGCGAAACTTTGAATGAGAATACTAGGCTTTTCGCTAAATACTTCAGGGATTGCATAAACTATGATTCGACCAATGTCAAGAAGATGATTCCAATGCTTCCAATTGCAGAACCACCAACGACCCCACTGCATGAAGTCAGCGGTTCAATTCCAGATTATGTTAAATTCGGTCCTGTCTTGCCCAATAGTGCTGGCTTTTCTAGATCTAAACATAGAGCCAGAGATGCAAGCAGGTTATTGTACAGCAAGTCAGTGATCTTCTGTTATTTCAAGGTTCAGAATCTTTAATCTATATCTGATATGGATTTATGCAGATTGAGTGTCAGTTCAACCCTCTCACGTGAATTAGAGGAATCTGCTTTGTGGAATCCTGAAGTAAGGATGAGAACTTGTACAATACCTTCCTTTTTCTAACCTGCAATGACTGAAATTGTATACTTGTAAATGTTGTAGGAGCCTATATTGGAGGAGAGTGAAGAAGGGTCTGAGTCCGATTCTGAGCCTAATGAGGTTTATTTTGATGGTGAACGCAGAAGTCATAATCTGTTAAGGCATAGTAGCACTAGAGAGACTGAAATCAAGGACATTGACCTAAATATACAGCTAACTAGAGTAAAGAGCCTAGGAAAATCTCCAACTTTTTCTTCCAGGGATTCATCAAGAACTTCTTCACCTGATATTTCTTCCCCAAGTCTATATGTTCATTCTAGGAAAGGACATGCATCTTTATCACAAAGTTGGTCAAGCCATGTAATGGATTCTCCCAGTAACATCTCTTTGTCTGGTAGCCCAGGAATGTATACCCATTACAGCATTAGCTCACCAGACATTGAGAATGAAGTCTTGGTAAGTCATCAACTTGTTCAAGTAGTAGTGTAGAATATTCAGAAGATACTTGAGTTTTTCCACTGATATTCCTTTGCAATTAGGGTCGACGAAGAAGTGCTAGTAGGAACTACGATACAAGATGGAGCACAAGTTCTGACATAATCAACTCTCAGGCTTTCGAGAATAGGTAGCTTAAAGTTTCTCTCGCTCTCTCTTTTCATATTTCCTAAATGTGCTTGCAATCCTTTCATTTTAAGGCAATCCTGTCTTTAGAACCAAGTTGTTTTTATCCCTTTTTCCATCAACGTAATTGGATAATTGGGCATTTAACAGTCCTCTAAGCGATGATGGAGCTCATAGCTCCATTTCAATCCCCACATCTGAGAAGTCCACAACTCGAACAAGACCACCAAAAGATTTTGTATGTCCCATCACGAGCCAGCTTTTTAATGATCCGGTTACTCTTGAAACTGGTCAGACTTACGAAAGAAAGGCAATTCAAGAATGGCTAAAAAGGGGAAATACGACATGCCCCATAACTCGACAACCTCTCTCTGCAGACTCTCTGCCGAAAACAAATTTTGTTTTGAAGAGACTTGTATCATCTTGGAAGGAACAACACCCCGATCTTGCTCAGGAGTTTTCATACTCTGAAACACCAACCAATCCATTTAGCCCCTCCTTCATGACAGAAGTTTCAAGGGTGTCCACTCCATCGAGGACAGTTGATTTCTCTGACCATAAGAACACTGACAACCATATGCACCTGAGGACAAAAAGATTTGCACTTGCAGCCGTCTCCTCATCACCAACGAGTGTAATTACTCAGGCTGCAATTGAAACAATAGTTAGTGAACTAAAACCTCAGATTTCTCTTCTTTGTACTTCAGAAAACTTGTTAGAATGCGAAACAGCTGTCTTGGAAATAGTCAAATTGTGGAAGGAATCAAAGGGTGATCCTAGGGTTCATTCATATTTGTCCAAATCAGCAACTGTAAATGGTTTTGTTGAAATACTTTCAGCTTCCGTGAACAGAGACGTCGTGAGGACAGCAATTTGCATACTCTCTGAGTTAGTATTTACAGACGAAAATATTGGAGATATTATGACTAGTATAGATTATGATTTTAATTGCCTGGCTTCTTTACTTAAGAATGGCTTGGCTGAGGCTGCTGTTCTCATATACCTGTTGAGGCCAGGATTCTCTCAGCTTTCAGATCACTGCTTTATACCCTCTCTTGTTCAGCTAATTCAGAGTAAAAGTGAAGATTTGGATGATCTTCAGTTAATAATGGAGCCTAAGGATGCTGCTATACTTATGCTTGAGCATCTACTTACAGGAGGGGACGAAAAAAGCCGATCTGTCAATGCTTTTAATGTAATTATGTTAAATGCAGTTCCAGCAATAGTCAATTGCTTGGGTACAGTGGAAGAGAAAAAGTCCATTATTAGCATACTTTTATGTTGCTTGCGTGCTGACAAAAGTTGCAGAAGCTTGATAGCGAGCAGAATTGAAATCTCTCCTGTTCTTAACTTGTTTCATTCGGGAACTGATAATGTGAGGGGTACAACCATCGAATTCCTCTCAGAGCTAGTTCAGTTAGATAGGTATACTTCTTTAACAAGCTGTGCTGCTCCAGTTTCAGCTATGCATTATATTAGACTTGATCTTACCAATTTACACATTTAACTACATATTGTTTTGGCCTTTTCTGCTGAAATCCCTGCAACATTGTTCACAATGCCTCATTTAAGAAATTTCTGTTCTTTTCATGTCTCAGGAGGACATTCTGTAACAATATCCTGCAGACAATTAAAGAAGAAGGAGCATTTAGTACCATGCATAGCTTTCTTGTGTACCTTCAAATGGCTCCCATGGAACAGCAACCTGCCATTTCCACTCTTCTTCTTCAGCTTGATCTTCTGGTCTATCTCATTTCTTTAACGTTGCCAATAACATTGAAAAACGTAAAAATGTTCATTTACACACTTGGTAGTCTAACCATGGCTTCCATAAACTAAATGACAGGCTGAACCACGGAAGATGAGTATTTATAGGGAAGAGGCAATAGAAACACTAATTGAATTGTTGAACAGAAAGGACTTCCCTAATTCTCAAAAGATGGCTCTTGACGCTTTACTATCACTTTCTGGGCGACGGACTGCATCAGGGAGATCATATATGGAAGCATGGCTATTAAAGACTGCAGGCCTTGATAAACCTTACAGAGCACTAATGAAGCTAGAGTTGCAGAAAAAGCATGGAGATGAGTCGACAGAAACACAGGTTAGCATCGAAATTTTAGGTTTATAAGAAGCTTGGAAATTTGTTTCAATTTCTTGCAATTCCCAAGTGCTCTTTTTGTGAAGGACGCTGAAGAAAAGGCCGCCAATTCTTGGGAGAAAAGGGTGGCATTTGTCCTCAGCAATCATGAAAAGGGCTCCATCTTCAAAGCTATAGAGGAATGTTTCAAAAGTAATTCCTTGGAGATGGCGAAGTCATGCCTGGTAGTTTCGACTTGGCTTGTTTACATGCTTTCAGTTCTTCCTGATACTGGTGTAAGAGATGCTGCTCGAAAGTCCTTGCTTGACGAATTCATAAACCGCCTGCAATCATCAAAGAACATGGAAGAAATGCTTTTGGCAACCCTTGCTCTGAAGACTTTTGTAAATGACCCAGGTGAGCTAAAGTTTAAGTGATCTAACACTTACAGATGTTTCAATTACATCCTGACAAGAAACCACTGAAAATGGATTTCTTTTCCAATTCAAGCTGCACTGGAAGAACTGGCAAAGTATGCTAAATGTATCTACAGATCCTTGAGAAAAATCAAGAGGAACTCCGTAATTGCAACTGAAGTACTGAAATCTGTGATGAACTTGCCCTCTGTTAATGCAGTAAGTGGCCAACTGATTCTTTTCACATTCTTTTGGTAATGCATATAAATAAACATGAGTTCAATAGTGCGATCTTGAATTATAGGCAGAGTTATGGAGGTGCAACCAAGTGGTTGAGATAGAATCGTCAGCAAACGGTGAAGTTGTGTCTTTACTTTATGTGAAAGGTCGTATCTTAAGCGGCCATTCAGATGGAACAGTAAAGGTATGGGATGCTGGGAAGAGGTTCCTGAGGCTAATTCAAGAAGTTCGTGAACATACAAAGGCTGTCACTTGCCTGTACGTTTCTTCTACAGGTGACAGACTCTACAGTGGGTCTCTAGATAAAACAATTCGGGTAAGCCATCTTAGAACCTAATCACCGAATACAATGTGACAATGTTCTCATGTTCCTAACTTTTAAGTGTATATCTTACACAGGTTTGGGTAATAAAACCTAGAGAAATAAACTGTCTTCAGGTTCACGATGTGAAAGAGGCAGTGCACGAACTAGTGGCTAATCCTAATGTAGCCTGCTTTATTTCTCAAGGAACAGGGGTTAAGGCAAGTTCGAGTTATGATAGTTGAATACCTTAGCGAATTCGTAAGCAAAAGCAATTCATATTGAAAACTGATGCTACAGGTTTATAATTGGTCTGGATCACCGAAGCACTTAATTATCAACAAAAATGTGAAGTGCCTCGCTTTGACAGGGAGTAAACTATACTGTGGCTGCTCTGGTTACAGTATTCAGGTACCAACTCCCTGAACTGTTCCTATCAATTGAACCAAATCTCTCAAGGTACTGAACATAGTTAGAAATTTATCAGGAATTGGACCTGTCCAAATTTACAGCAACCACATTCTATTCTGGTACGAAAAAGTTGTTGGGGAAACAATCTATACATTCCATACATGCACATGAAGGCACACTCTTTGTTGGTGGTTCAGCAGTTGATGGCACAGCCGGACAGGTGAGCATGAGCAATCCCCGAGAGTCCTCATTCGTTAAATGTTGCAGTTGCGATCCAAACCATTACCGTAATTTGTCCTCTGTATCATCCGCAATTGACGCAATGTTCGGCAAGCCGCCTCATAACCAGCATTCTAATTTGAAACCTTGTTTTCTGCAGGTATTTTTTCACTTAACCAAGGCAATAGTTGGATCATTCTCAACCGGATTCGACATCATACGCATCATTGCCAACAATGACTTCATCTTCACAGCAACAAAGTGTGGAATGATTGAGGTCTGGTTAAAAGAAAGGGTCTCCAGGATTGCTTTCATCAAGGTAATCAATGGAGGACACGCCAAGATCACATCTTTGGCATCTGATATGGATGGAGGAATGCTGTATGCTGGTTCTTCTGATGGAAAGATTCAGGTTAAAAACAAAATCACCGACTTTAACTGACAACGTAAGAAACATGGTCATGAATTTACGTACGAGGTTGTCACTTACTTCTTTGAATTTTGGTTTCAGGCATGGGCTCTGGATTAGGAGGACCTCGCTGTAAGTTTCCTTTTCATTGCTTCTAACTGCAATTCAAGTGGGTGTATTTTATATTCTGTCGTAGTTTCTTTGGAATGTTATCAATATTTGGAGCTTCAAGACCTGACAAGTCAGTGAAGGAAGTTTTCTGCTGGACAATTGTCAATTTAAAAAATGGAGTCCCTGCTGTTACCTATTCCTGCGAATTCTTGAAGATTTTAATTAGAATCGGACGCTACCAAAAATTTCATAAGTAAATCTAAGTCAATCCCGAATCTGATCAAATTGAGAAAGAGTAGCTTAACCGTTATCCCACATACTTGGAATGCTAATTTTTACGTCAATATCATATCAAATCCGGTCTGAATTTTTGTAATAAAGTGAGTCTAGAGAAGTCTGATACTACATAACCTTATTTTTATTATTACCTTACTTCTATATAATAGAAAGATTGTTTTCGATAAACCCACATGTAGATGTGACAATAAAAGAATGATGCGGGTTAAAGAATAAATAAATAAAACTACACGCTAAATAATTACGTAAATAAAGTTACAATAAATAAACTTAGAATGCTATCTTATTAATATTAAAGTTTAAAATAAAGCAAACATAGTAATTGTAGACCGAGTATTTTCGAATGTAATGAAAATGGAAATAAGTACGATCTTAATATCATAATTTTCAAAATTTTACAAAGTGTAGGATATATTATTTTTTAAAACTATTATAAAAATACTAAAATAATAACAATAATAACTTCAATCTCATTAGATAATATTATGATAATAATAATAATTATTATTATTAATTTAAGATTATCGAAATATTTTCTTGTAATAAAATTTAATTATTTTATTAAAAATATCTCTATTTCAAAGTGTTTGAGACATTTAGAAGGTAACTTAATTAGTTTATCTCTCTAATCTGGGTTAGTGAGATTTAATAATTAAATATTTTCATTTTTATAAAATTTAATGTAAAAATATTTTTAAAAATTTTTACTTGTGGACTAATAGAGATTTACGGGCTTAAACTAGATCCAGTAAAAGTGGGTCCAAAGTCACTTGCCAAAAGCCCAAATGGAAAGTCCAACTCCAAGTACGTTTGTTTAATATAATTAATTTGTTTGTCCTGGATATTGCTATTAATTTTTTTGGAAATTTGATCTTTATTAAATAAAATTTCAATTGACGTTAATTTTTATAATAAAATTGCAAATCTTTAAGCTCAAGTTCAATTAAATATGAATATATAAATTAGATTTAATCAAATTTAAGATATAGTAATTTTATATTATCTAATTTTGACCTTAATTAATTAATTTCATTTAAAATTATTTTATTTTATTATTTATTTTATCTAATAAATTTGTATTTATTTATTTCAACCATTTTATTATATGTGTTTATTTATTTTTATTATCATTTTTATTAATTTTTTATTACTATTATTTATTATATTTTTTCTTTTTTCTTTTTTCTTTGTATAAGTCATGTAGAAACACGGAATAAGACTGTGTATTATTACACCTCTTTAAATCTTGCTCCTCAGCTAGATTTTTACTGATTGTTGTTGTTTTATGTTATTAAAATTATTAAAATTAAACCCTTTAAATTTTAATTAATGTTTCTTAAATTACTTTTATTCTAATAATGCAAGAGTGTTATATATGAAATAAGTGAATATAATTTATAAATTTAAAGTCTTAATATAAATATTAAAATTTAAAAGTTTGAATTTTTTTCAAAAATTGGAAGGCTAATTAGGGAATATTAAAATAAATACCGGGCAAAACGACAATGTCGTCCACCAGACATAGAGAGGTGAAGAGAAGGCGAGAGGAAAAGAGAACAAGAACCGGAAAGAAAGAGAGAAGAGTTGGACAACCTCTGTCTTAATTGGGTAAAATCCTATCACCGACGATTAAATCAACCTCTTTTGCCGGCAACAGGCGACGTACTTAAAGATACAAAAGGATCGGAAAGTTGATTAGTATAGAAACGTCATGTCATCTGATGGATTTCCTCCTTTCATCTCCGCTCAACTCCACTATCTCCTCAATCACTATCCTGACTTTATCAAGGTGACTCTCTCCGACTCTTAATCTCAAATGTGTCTCCTATCAAAATTCACTAATAATTCAATTAAAATCGAGTTCAATCTAGTTCCATTTGCTTCGTGCCAAAGAAATGGTAGAGAGAAAGAGGAATTTTATAGTTTTTGCTCGAGACAAATCTAACAAAACTTTGAATTAGGGTTTCGTTCTCTAAGCCTAATTGGTCTGAATTTTTGTGTTAATTTGATTTTCAGGTGGAACAAGCGTGGTCAGGTAGTCGGTATTACTCCGGAAGCTTAGATCGCTTTACATTGCTTATACCCTATTGCCTTGACTATATCAAATGTCAGTGACATTGTTTGGTATAGCGAATGTTTGTTTAAAATATTGCCTTGTTTCATTTGTTTGTGACTATCGTGGAGGTGGACAATGTAGGGGATGTGATTTACAATGCAGAATTTCCTTTGGCTCCTCCTGATGTTATATTTGGACCTGACGATGAAGATTTCCATCCGTTCTATACTGTAGAGGGCGGGGATGGAGCAGATTCAAGAGCATTGAAGAATAGTTTGTCTGATTGGAACAACAAAGATCCTACAAAGCTGTTGGCGCTTGTTGAGGATCTGAGGTTTGAATAGTTAGGAGTTTGATTTGGTGGATGAATAATGAATTACCTGGTTAGGGTTGTCATTCTGCTTTTCCTTGGCAGGGATAAATACAGGTCCCATCAGAGGAAGCTTGTTGGTGAAGTTGATGATGATAGGGTGAAGTTTGAAATTAGCACTATTATGTCTAGGGAGGTAGGCTGTAGCATATTTCTTCTTGTGTGAGTATATGCAATCTATATCTTGTCTGAAGCATCATAGTCTTTTCCCTAGTTGTAGTGTTCTGTGGTAAATCTCTTTTCCTCATTTTGATGCATGTAGAATGGACTGATCGAAGGGAAAAATAAAAATTGGACCTGTTTTACAAGTTCTGAACTGTTTGATTCATTCTCTGATTATTTGGCACTATATGTATATTTTGTCAAAAACCTGTATAGCTTCAGGTGTTTGACCCCATTGAGTTCAAAAGAAGTCGAGGGTGGGGGAGGGAGTGCCTTTAGTTGCATATAGAAGTTTAGAGTAATCTTTCTTTCTTTGGTATCACTGGTGCAAGATGATATGCGGTTTATGGTTGGATTAAATCTTACTGGTATCTTATATTAACTTCATTATTTTTACTCCTCATCTGCTGTACTTTTGCAACAAGTTAATTTGTCTGACTGAGAGAAGTTGTTAATCGGTTTCCTGTCCTAATAAAAATTTAATCACATTACTGTAGGGTATTGAAATGCATTTGACTCCAGGTGCTGAGAAGGTATTCTTTGCTTTGAACTTGATCTATCTTAAAGTTGACAAAATATGTTCTTAATTTCTGCATGACTATTTAACTTTGCTTTCCAATTTTTGCGTTGGTTTCTATGCCCCTGAATTTTAGCGTAGCCAGAGGAAGTTAAATTTGCAGTGCCTTTAATGGACACGAGTATAAATAAGTTGGTGCATGCATGCCCATGGAGACATGAACAGAAGATATACTTACAGGTTCAATGCCTGATCCTTATAGTTACAGTTTCTATTCCCTCTCATTGTTTTTTCCCTCATCATATCACTTGGGTGGATATTTTGACGGGTGCAGGTTGTCTATCCTGTTGGCAGAAAGTACACATCTGCTCCTTCAGCACCTCGTCTGAAATTAATGTCTACTGCTGAATTGAAAGCTTTATTCTCAGTTGAAGATGTCAAACTTCCCACATGGTTGGACGGAATGTAAGTTGCCTGTATCATATTGCCTTTGAACATCAAATTTCATAATAACCAGGTCATATTCTTCTGTCCTTTACCGGGAGTCGATAGCTATTTATCACTATTACCTTAACACCAAAAAAGGGTTGGAAGTTAATTTAGCAGCTATAATGTTTACAATGATTGCACACATCAATCACATTTTATTCTTTATACCCTTCCTCTTAGGTGCATGGCTGAATACCTTCCCCATCTAGAAGAACTACTTCAGAAACAGGTTAGTCCTTCATAAACTTATTCTGTTTCTGTATAATGTACATCTATGCTTGTGTCACGCTTTTCTTTGTTCATTTTGTAGGTCTTAGAAGCAGTTTCATTAATTCATATAAGAAGGCGCTTTATTGAGGCCTTAGTACCTCTGTTTGGAAGACCACTAGAAGCAGATCCAGTAAGCATTTTAGGCAGTTGTTTTTCTAATCTTTAAGTTATTGAGATTCAATAACTGCATTTTTCTCTCCAGATCTTCTGTAGAAAGGCTACTTTTTTGGCTGCTTCAGGAACATTCACATTTCTGGTATTACTTGGCCTTTAGTTCATACCTGGTTTTATCTTTTCATTATTTTGTGACTATATGTTTGAATCGGTAAACCTAATGGTAGTGCTCTCTAATCAACTGGATGTATATTTGAAGATAGTTTCAGCTCACAGCACAAATCTCCACTATCTTGTTGGCTCACTATGATTCTAACGTATATGATACTCCAGGTACATTTTATCCTTCCAACTCAGTTTCCAAAACATCAGCCTTCTCTGATGCTTCAAAGTACTCAGGTGTTGATGTCTGTCCTACCTCTGTTCTAAAAATTTATGGATGTATTCTTATGCGGTTCCTGTCATCATAAGCTTTTAGTCATGTAACTGTCACTAAAAACATATTATCACACGATTGCTTGAAAACACGTCCATCCATCTTTGTACCTTCTTGTGTATCAATGCTATTCCCGACCTAGAAGAGGTAGTTGCATCACAGATTATCACATTTGTTTTGATAATCCCTTTGCAGTAAAGGTAGGTTGGCATTTTCCTTCCACCAAATGGTTTATTAGCTTTGTTATATGGTCTGCATGTCATAGCAGAGTTGATATATTCTTTCTGTGATTGACCACAATGAATCTAATTTTTGTTTTACTGCTGAGATCAAGCTGTTGTAAGTTTCTATTAGCTACTGTTGAGCTTATTAGTAGACAATTTGTTCTCATTCACTAAACTAAATGAAAAATACCTGTTCTAATCCTATTACTGATCTGGATGCTAACTATTAAATTGCAGCATTTTAATTCCACTGGCATACCATTCAAGTCTCAGTTTCAGTCAGAATATCCATGGAGTCCAAGATGGGAAGTGCCTCAAATGGCTGACCGGATCTTGTAAGTTCAGTCCCAAAATTTCTAACCCATTAGCCATGGAAACTGTAATTCTTAATCACTTCTTATACTGCTTTGCTTTATGTAGTGACTTCTTAGTGGATGAATCCCTCAACTTCAAAAGGTACTGCAACGAATCTCACCTTCAACACTAGAGAAATTGTCATGGATGTTCATCTGCTTCCATGCTTATCCGATTTCACTCTAAAATTCGCTTATAGTGCTCTGGTCCGGTGCCCCTTTCTGCTGTAATCAGTCAAGTGTACTGTGATCCAATTGTCCAGCCAGAAAGAATTTGAGTTAATTGTGTTTTGCTTGTAATAGTTTAAATTAGGATTTCACTAGCCAAGAAGGGCCTCATGTGAAATTGGTGCGGTATCTTCCACGGGAAAACGGCGACGTTTTATGCACCAAATCACACCTGTTCGTACTCGTGCACGTCCACGTTTAACGACCTAAATGTAAACTTGAAAAACTAAAAATCCAATTCAAGATCTTTTAGTTGCATAACTATTCACATAGTTTAAAAAAAGAGGAAGAATTGAAAAATAAAAATTTAAAGTTGATAATGAATCGGATTAAGTTAATTTTAAAATTGAAATCGTTTGGACCGATGGGCCTCTTCATAATTGAGATCTGAATTTTTTTACTAAGGTTAATGGGAATGGATAAACGTATTTGTTAACAAGTTTATTTGGGGTCAGTTACATTTGGGTTAGACTTGAGTTCTTATTGAATCAATGTTTTTTAAAAATAGGGTAAAAAATTAAATTAATAAGACAAAAAATTTAATGATTAAATTTTAAAAAGTTCATTATAAATTAGTTAAAGATAAAAAGTTAAATAATTAAAATATTGTCTTTATTATCGAATAATGTTCAGTTTAATTGATAAAGATATTGTAAGATAAAAATAAATCGGTTTATTTTGGTTTATAAAAATCGACCGATTAATTAATAAACTGATCAGTTTTTAATAAAAAAAAAATAATAACATAAATTGAGCCAAAATGTTGAAAATTAAATTATAAAATTGACTAGTTCAAAATTTTAGTAGTACAACAAAGCCTTTGAAGGCTTGACTTGCTCGATCTAGCCTAGCGTAATTTGACCCAAGTTGACTAAGTTACATGTTAAAAGTAGTCGTGTGGCCGGTCAATTCATGATCGGGTCGAATCACAAGTCGACTAGCTCTAACCCGTCAAGCCACAAGCCATTTAGCTCTCTTGGCCCAGCCCAACCGGGGCTATTATAATTTAACATCCCTAGCCCATCCTTTTCGTTGGTGATTCTCTCTAAGTCGCACCATGTACTATTTTACCATTTTACCCCTGCTTACATCTTCCTATTCCCTCCATCCTCTCATGTAAACTATTTAGTTACATCCCCCCACTCTTTTCGTTTCCATCTCTGAACTTCTCTCTCCCTCTCTCTCACATTTTCCCATCAAACAAACACTCCTTTTAACCCGCAAAAATAAATAAATAAGCTTCCCTTGAATCTAAACTAAAATGAGAGAGATCTTGCACGTTCAAGGGGGGCAATGCGGGAACCAAATCGGGTCCAAGTTCTGGGAAGTGATCTGCGACGAGCACGGCGTCGACCCTACCGGAAGGTACAATGGAGAGTCGGATCTCCAGCTAGACAGAATCAATGTGTACTACAATGAGGCCTCCGGCGGTCGATACGTGCCTAGGGCGGTTCTCATGGATCTTGAACCCGGTACCATGGATAGTATCAGATCGGGTCCGTACGGTCAGATCTTTCGACCTGATAACTTTGTCTTTGGTCAGTCTGGTGCCGGCAATAACTGGGCCAAGGGTCATTACACTGAAGGCGCCGAGTTGATCGACTCTGTTCTTGATGTCGTTCGCAAGGAGGCTGAGAATTGTGATTGCTTGCAAGGTATTGTAGGTCAAACTCAAACCATCTACTTACATTTTGATATAATCAACGTGTTTGAAGATTCTTCATGGAGGAAAGAACGTTGTTCATAAGCTGTAGGATCAGAATTTTGGTAGTAGTATCGCACTGGTTTTTACCGCCTAATAATTGTCTCGTGCTGAGACCTAATCATTTGTTTTGGATTTTCTTATATGTTGATAAGTCTGAGCTGTAGTTGTAGACCCCATTTTTGTCTGGTGTTACAAAGGGTTGAGATTCTGATACCTAATTAAGATGAGCAGATCTAGTTGTCGGATGGTATGGTATCGTATCATTTACTGTACTAGTGGGCCCAGGATCACTGTTCCATTGGGAAGCTGAAAGTGACAAATGCTTGCACAAAAGTAGATCCGAGGTACCCAGAAAAAGTAAAATCAATGTAATTTAGTCGGAAAAGGTGAAATGTTGACAGTGGAAATCATACATCATAATTATGTAATTTAGACACAGAATGATTGTTCTATTAAACAAAAAGAAGAAAGTTTGATGTTGCTTTCAGAATTTTTTATGGTTTGAGTCTTATTCGAGTTGATTAAATTTTAAATTTTAATAACTAATCCGAATAGCTCAAAACTAATTTGACTAAAAATTAAATAAAGGTTTTTTCTAATAAAAATGATATCAAATTGATCAAGATTGGTCACCCAACTATTTGATCCGGGCATCCCTAGCATTTGTTAACCATTATTTTGAAAGAGAAAGGTTTGCATTCAGAAGATGTTCTATAGTTCCTGGATCTAAATTCTCTTAGCAACTATAACCATATTAGATCAACTTTGGAACATTTTTCTGAACTTTATCAAGTGAAAATTGTTTTGGGGATCTTATCTTATTCCATTCTTTTGAGTTGCCTGGCCACACAAGTTTCGAGTTCGCATAAATTTTCCTTCAAATGTTTCTGCTGTTTTTTGGTCAGGGTTTCAGGTGTGCCACTCACTTGGAGGAGGCACAGGATCTGGCATGGGAACACTTCTGATATCAAAAATCAGAGAGGAATACCCTGATAGGATGTTGCTTACATTCTCTGTTTTCCCATCACCAAAAGTCTCAGACACAGTTGTGGAGCCATATAATGCCACGCTTTCAGTGCATCAGTTGGTTGAGAATGCAGATGAATGCATGGTTCTCGACAATGAAGCCCTTTATGATATCTGCTTCCGCACTCTGAAACTCAGCACTCCAAGCTGTGAGTTATTACTTGGATTTGTGTACTAACTACCATTAAAATAAGATGTCTATTAGATCCTCAAAAGTTTTTTCTTTCTTTCTTTCTTCCTTAATTTTGCAGTTGGTGACCTGAATCATTTGATCTCAGTCACCATGAGTGGTGTGACATGTTCACTGAGGTTCCCAGGACAGCTGAATGCTGACCTAAGGAAGCTTGCTGTGAACCTTATCCCATTTCCCCGCCTGCACTTCTTCATGGTAGGATTTGCACCACTCACTTCTCGTGGCTCCCAGCAGTACATATCCCTTACAGTCCCAGAATTAACACAACAGATGTGGGATGCCAAGAACATGATGTGTGCCGCCGACCCTCGTCACGGCCGTTACTTAACTGCCTCGGCCATGTTTAGGGGAACAATGAGCACCAAGGAGGTGGATGAACAGATGATTAATGTGCAGAATAAGAATTCATCATATTTCGTTGAATGGATTCCTAACAACGTCAAATCTAGTGTTTGTGACATTCCACCAAGAGGTCTGAAGATGTCATCTACTTTTATGGGCAATTCCACCTCAATTCAGGAGATGTTCAGAAGAGTGAGCGAGCAGTTCACGGCCATGTTCCGCCGCAAGGCCTTCTTGCACTGGTATACGGGGGAAGGCATGGACGAAATGGAATTCACAGAAGCAGAGAGCAACATGAATGACTTGGTGGCAGAGTACCAACAATACCAGGACGCAACTGCAGACGACGAAGAGTACGAAGAGGGTGTCGAAGAGACCTTCGAGGAGTAAGTAGTAATCGAATCCTGGTATTCGAAGACTGGTTACGACGATTGTGCATCTTTCTTGCTCTTATGTGTCTTTCGTAATCATGTCAAGGTAAGTTACCTCTCTGAACTATTGTTTTTACAGAATATTGTTGGTTTGCTCTAGAATATGCTTCAATAAAAGGATGCCTGCTAAGCTTTTGAGAGTCAGATTTGTTCCAAACTTATAGGAAATGTCTAGCATCTACGAATAGATGACATACTAGTAATTATAGACACAAACTACATTTCTCAGTAACAATAAGTTCTTCTACAAGAACCAGTATGTATCAAACTAAAACGATATTATCCATGAATCATAGGTTGTAAAAATCATCTTGAATGCAACTTATTACTGAGCATCTTTTTCATGCGAATCAGCTGCATCCGCTTTTGTCGTGCTTGAGCTGTTTGTAACCGATCATAACATTTATTACAAAATGGTTGGATCGCGATAGAATCCATCAGGTTCGGGTTAGTATCTTCCGGAGATTTGTTCAGATCAAGAAGTCCACTAGGACCCACTCCCTCATCGCTTTCGTCCAATTCACGACCACTTCTCCTCGGAGAACACTCCTTGGTCTCCGGTGATGTGACTGAGAGCCTCGTCGGATTAAATTTAACGGGTCCCTGACGATACAAGATGTCTAAACGGTTCTGAACTTTACCGATTGGACGATGTATTTTAAGAACGAAGCTTGGTCTGTTGCCTGGTTTTGGATTAGTCTTTGCACTTTCAATCCCGCATCCTGACTGTAGCTGATTGATAATAATAATAATAATCCCAAAACCTTTTTATATAATAAACAGATATTGGAAGCCTTTAAAACAACCTAAATGGTCCAAACTCCATAACCACCAAAGAGAACGAAGAAAATTAAAGAAGAACATCTCACCTTTTCTTCACATGCTTTTCCTTTCAAACGCCTGCATCTCTCACAGTCACAGCCAACATCTGCACAGAAATTTAACAACGACGAAGGTCTCCTCGCTTCGTAATTACTATACCGAACAAGCAGCGCCGGCGGCGGAGTAATTGGAGTCCGTGGTGTGAATGTTGACGACGGCAGTGACATCCTCCTCCGTGGCCGTGTGGCACCCCAACGAAAAGCCTTCTCATTCTCAGACTTATCTTCAGATTCTAGACGAAACCCTCGAGGGTCAGCTTCAAAATGAGAATGAAAATCACGCAACAACGTAGCTACCTGCAACTCCTCCTCTGTAACCTGGAAGAGAAGTTCAAAATCTCCATCCTTAGTCTTCACAAGTGGCTGTTTCATTCCGTTTATCTCGTACTAGAACAAAGAGAAGTATGCCACTAACATTGTTCTCAAAACTTCATAGCTCTCTCAATCTAATAACTACGAGAAAGAGGACGCGGAAGGAGAAACCATTGTATTCTAAACGTGAACAGAGCAGAACAGAGGAGAGTTTTACTGGAACGAAGCTTTTCTTACTCTTAAACATTAATCGATCAAAGGGCAAGACTGGGACGCGTGTCCTTGGAAGCTATTTAGTTGGGTTTAGGGTTTAAGATTTTATGATTTTAGTATAGTATTTATATTATATAAACTAAATTATCATTCACCAAAATAATTTTATTTTAAAACATTTTTCATACAACATTAATTATTACATCAGCAATTTTTGGATAATTATTTTAAAAAATTGGATAACTATTCTTCAAGGTAAGGTCAATCTAAAACGGGTTTAGTTTTACGACTATAAGTCTTTTTTATCGGTTTAGGTAACTAATGTAATGATTTATTTTCAAAATAAGAGAGACATGATTGGAGTAGACCACATCCTTATGCTATAAATGTGAAGTTTAGTGAAACTATATTAGCAAAATGCTTATTAAGAGATGATTCAAGTGATGATGTCAACAAAATTATCCGATATTTTAAAAGTTTTCGTGAAAATTTTAATAAATAATTGAAATTCAAAATTTATAAACACATCCATTGAACTAACTATTTTTATTTCTATAAAATATAAAAATGTATCCCTTAATTCTTTTATTACATGAATAAGCGTTTAGACACATTAATTTACAAAAATTACAACAGCAAATAAATTCCGCTAAGGTACGGAGTTTGAAAAGGTCTATTAATACTTTACTTTACTCTTAACTAGTTGAGAGTCTGTTTTTAAATGACTCACATGAAGCATGTGTGTGTGTGTGTTACTTTAGATGTTTTCGTGAAAATTTTAATAAATAATTGAAATTCAAAATTTATAAGCACATCCATTTAACTAACTATTTTTATTTCTATAAAATATAAAAAAAATCCCTTAATTTTTTTATTACATGAATAAGCTTTTATTCACGTCAATTTAAAAAAAATAAAACAACAAATAAATCCCGCTGAGGCGCGGAGTTTGATAATATCTAGTAGTACGCACCTTACTATTAACTAGTAGATAATCTATTTTCAAATGACTTACATGAAGCATAAGAAAATATATATATTTAAGAGATGACTCGAGTGATGAAGTCAACAAAACCATCCGGTATTTTAGATATTTTCGTGAAAATTCTAATAAATAATTGAAATTCAAAATTCATAAGCACATCTATTTCTATTTCTATAAAATATAAAAATGTATCCCTTAATTCTTTTATTACATGAATAAGCTTTTATTCACATCAATTTACAAAAATTACAACAACAAATAAATCCCGTGAGGCAAGGCACGAAGTTTGAGAAGGTATAGTAGTACGTCACCTTATTATTAACTCGTAGACAATATGTTTTTAAATGACTCACGTGAAGCAAAAGAATATATATATAAGAGATGACTCGAGTGATGATGTCAACAAAACTATCCAGTATTTTAGATGTTTTCGTGGAAATTCTAATAAATAATTGAAATTTAAAATTTATAAGCACATCCATTTAACTAACTATTCTTATTTCTATAAAATATAAAAATGTATCCCTTAATTCTTTTATGACATGAATAAGCTTTTATTCACAACAATTTACAAAAATTACAACAACTAATAATTCCCGCTGAGGCACGGAGTTTGAAAGGTCTAATAGTACTTCACCTTGCTCTTAACTAATAGAGTGTCTGTTTTCAAATAACTCACATAAAGCAAAAGAAAAAATATATTTAAGAGATGAGTCGAGTGATGATCTCAACAAAACCATTTGATATTTTAGATGCTTTCGTGAAAATTCTAATAAATAATCGAAATTCAAAATTTATAAGCACATCCATCTAACTAACTATTTCTATTTCTATAAAATATAAAAATGTATCCCTTAATTATTTATTACATGATTAAACTTTTATTCACATCAATTTACAAAAATTACAACAACAAATAAATCCCGCTGAGGCACGGAGTCTGAAAAGGTATAGTAGTACGTCACCTTACTCTTAACTAGTAGAGAGTCTGTTTTTAAATGACTCACATGAAGCAGAAGAAAATATATATATTTAAGAGATGACTCGAGTGATGAAGTCAACAAAACCATCCGATATTTTAGATGTTTTCATGGAAATTCTAATAAATAATTGAAATTCAAAATTTATAAGCACATCCATTTAACTAAATATTTTTATTTCTATAAAATATAAAAATGTATTCCTAAATTCTTTTATTACATGAATAAGCTTTTATTCACATCAATTTACAAAAAATACAATAACAAATAAATCCCGTGAGGCAAGGCACGAAGTTTGAGAATGTCTAGTAGTACGTTACCTTACTCCTAACTTGTAGACAGTCTTTTTTCAAATGACTCACATGAAGTGGAAGAAATATATATATATATTTATTTATTTATTTATGAGATGACTCTAGTGATGATGTCAACAAAACCATCAAGTATTTTAGATGTTTTCATGGAAATTATAATAAATAATTGAAATTCAAAATTTATAAGTACATCCATTTAACTAACTATTTTTATTTCTATAAAATATAACATTGTATCCCTTAACTCTTTTGTTACATGAATAAGTTTTTATTCACACCAATTTACAAAAATTACAACAACAAATAAATCTCGCTGAGGCACAAAGTTTTAGAAGATCTAGTAGTACGTCACTTTACTCTTAACTAGTAGACAGTCTATTTTTAAATGACTCACATGAAGCAGAGTGGTTATGTCAACAAAACCATCTGGTATTTTAGATGTTTTCGTGGAAATTCTAATAAATAATTGAAATTCAAAATTTATAAGCACATCCATTTAACTAACTATTTTTATTTCTATAAAATATAAATTTGTATCCGTTAATTCTTTTATTACCTGAATAAGCTTTTATTCACATCAATTTACAAAAATTACAACAACAAATAAATTCCGTTGAGGCACGGAGTTTGAAAAGGTCTAGTAGTACATCACCTTGCTCTTAACTAGTAGAGTGTTTGTTTTCAAATGACTCACATAAAGCAGAAGAAAAAAAAATTAAGAGATGAGTCGAGTGATCATGTCAACAAAACCATCTGGTATTTTAGACGCTTTCGTGAAAAATCTAATAAATAATTGAAATTCAAAATTTATAAGCACATCTATTTAACTAACTATTTCTATTTCTATAAAATATAAAAATGTATCCCTTAATTATTTATTACATGAATAAGCTTTTGTTCACATCAATTTACAAAAATTTTAACAACAACTAAATCCCGACGAGACATGGAGTTTTAAAAGGTGTAGTAGTACATCACCTTACTCTTAACTAGTAGAAAATCTGTTTTTAAATGACTCACATTAAACAGAAAAAAAAAATTTATGAGATGACTCGAGTGATGATGTCAACAAAACCATATGATATTTTAGATGTTTTCGTGGAAATTCTAATAAATAATTGAAATTCAAAATTTATAAGCACATACATTTAACTAACTATTTTTATTTCTATAAAATATAAAAATGTATCACTTAATTCTTTTATTACATGAATAAGCTTTTATTCACATCAATTTACAAAAATTACAACAACAAATAAATCCCGCTGAAGCTCAGAATTTGAGAAGGTCTAGTAGTACGTCACCTTACCCTTAACTAGTAGACATTCTGTTTTTAAATGACTCACATGAAGCAGAAGAAAAAAAAATTTAAGAGATGACTTGAGTGATGATGTCAACAAAACCATCCCGTATTTTTGATGTTTTCGTGAAAATTCTAATAAATAGTTGAAATTCAAGATTTATAAGCACATCCATTTAACCAACTATTTTTATTTCTATAAACTATAAAAATGTGTCCTTTAATTTTTTTATTACATGAATAAGCTTTTATTCACATCAATTTACAAAAATTACAACAAGAAATAAACCCATTGAGGCATGGAATTTGAGAAAATCTATTAGTACGCAGCTTTACTCTTAACTAATAGAGATCTTGTTTTCAAATGAGAAGCAGGAAGGAAATATATATTCCTTTTTGTATCATTCAGTTAATTCAATAACCTTTTTTATTGTTTTGCGAAATGAAACTTTATTCTTTAATTGTCTAGCTAGCAATTTTGCAAGAATATTGGGGTTTCCTTGAGGGTTTGCAAGTAGGAAGGAATATATATATATATATATATATAAATAGTAGCCAATTTACAAAAATTAAAACTTTAAATACTTATTTGAATTTTATTAACTTTAAAAATAGATTTGTGCTTTTATTCTTTGCGAAACAGTTCAATGTATTAAAATCTCTTATAATTTGATATTTCATCTATGTTTTTACAATTTGAAAAATATTAATTACTCATGTTTTATTCAATTCTTATATAAACTTATTCATTTGTATTTTAATTTTTTACTTATTCATATTAAAATTCTTAAATTTAATGCTACCTAAAATTTAAATTTATGAATAAAAAACTAATTAACTAACAAAGTATGTTAATTTTCAGCTTGTAATAATTGAAATTAAGAATAACAAAAGGCCCAAAAATCGAATAATTCCTTGCAGTCGAATATTAAGAGAAAAGTTTTAATATTGCTGAATTTCTAATTCTAAGTTAAGACTTAAATAAAAAATTAATTTTTGAATTGATTTTTTTTGGTTAAACCTGCAAAATTTTTTGTACAAATAAGAAAATGTTATATATATAGGTAGTGATTTCTGGAAAAATCTCTAGCCTACCGAAAGGCTCACATAAGACATATACATAAGAACCGTGAGCAAAGCGCGGAAGAAAACATCAAACTCTTATAACTTGAATTTTTGAATTGAATATTCAATTGAATATATTTTTATTTATTTATTAAAAGTACTTTTTAAAACTAAAATAAGTAAAAACAAGTATAATATAATGAATCTTTAAAAAAATGATATATATTATTTAAAGGATTAAAATATTCCTACGGAGTGAAATAATATAAGTGCCTTCCAAGGGTGAAGTGGGAGATAAGGAATTAAAAGATTTTATGTTCAAATCTCTCAATTTATGCTCTTTTTATTAAACCTGTTGTATAAAAGCTTAAAATTGCATAATACAAAATATCCTATTAACATAATTTACAGACTATTACGGAAGATTATCCGCTGCATATTGACATAATTTGCAGAGCACATCGAAAACATAACATTTGTCTGTTTAAAAAATTAAAAAAAAACATAATTATCATATCAAAAGACGTAAAGATAGTAGTTAACGAGGATAAGGACGTGCCAAAAACAGATGATTATCACTAACAATTAGAAGTTGCTCCAAATTCTAATTCGTACTTCGTAGCCTGAAAGAATCCCGCAACCTCAGGAGCTTCGCAAGGAGAACAACATTATCTCAGACAACAACAGTTTCTCCCTATTTCAGCTTTTTAGTTAGACCTAACACTCCTACTCCTATACTTTTATGTATTTCCATAATCATCTGCAAAAAGAGCTCGATTTATTGGCCTTCTTCTTCCTCCAGATCTGCATCCTTATCTGTCTGTTGTGAGCCGCCACCATCATCTGATGATAGTAACTCTGGTTATCACAGAGAGTTTCGGTTAGAGGTTGGTTTAGATCAGGAATTCTTCTGGGACCTATATCCTCCTCCTCCGCCTCCGCAGCCGTCTCTACCGTGTTTCCGCTACTCGGGTTCACGAACGACGTCGTATTCCCGCAACGCATGGGGAGAATCTCCCGGGTGTCTGGTACCGAGTCCATGGCGGTCTGATTAGATACGAGCGGTACTTGATGATGCATCGTGGTGGGTACGTGGGTCTGGAATTGATTGTGGAGAAGAGCTGGGTAGCGTACGACGGTGGGTTCTTGATACATGATGGGTACGCAACTGAGCTGAAAGTTAAAAAGGAAAATATAAAAATTACTAAAAAATAAAAAGAACTAAAAGAAGACGAACATCACCATCACTAGTTAGTAGTACTATCGAATTGGATAAGAAAGCTCTAATGGAAGACATAATTATACCTCCTCTTTCTTGGCTTTCAAGAAGTTATTACTCAGTTTCTGCTGCTCGTAATCGAGCTTCTTCCTCTGGATCTCCTGTTTGGATTCGGAGTAATTTAGTTACTTCAAAGAACAAGAAACAAGAAAATTGAAACTTATGGAAGATCGATTCAAACAGAAGAAATAAACTAAACCCAGAAAGGAAAAACATACTTTCGCAAGTAATTCATTCCTCCGTGTCAGATTTTCAGTGATTTCCAGCAATTCTTCCTTTGTCTTCAGGATAGTCAACGGATGAACAGATTTGTCAAACAGTAGAGCGTGCATGAGTATTGAAAGAATAACAGAAACAAATTTCCAAAGAACAAGACAGTAACTTACAGACAAAACAACCCAATTTGTCGAATCTCCAGAGAAATTGGAACCCATTAAAAGAAACCTCACAAAACGACGCGAGACAGAAATTAAAGAACCAAGGATTCAAAATGACCCACCTTCTTATAGGAGGCTGTTCTTTTCAATAGCTTGCTACTCTCAACAGAATCATTCCGAGAGAAGGAAAACGGCGACGAAGGGCTCGGCGCCTCGTCATGTTGGTCAGACTTAGGTGGCTGCGGCGGCGGCGGCGGTTGTGCGAAGGTTGAGGGTGACTGGAATACCGGCGTCTCATTACCGGATCTCCTCCGTTTAGCACCCCAGGAAAAGACGACTTCATTCACGGGCTTAACTTCAGGTTTCAGACACAACCCTCGAGCTTCAGCTTCAACGTAGATATGAAAATCACGCAACAAGATTGCGACTTCGAACTCTTCCTCTGTAACATCGAAGAGAAGTTCAAAGTCCCCACCTTTAGTCTTGACAATTGGCTGTATCATCGTGTTTCCCTCACAGTACGAAGTAAAGAACCAGAGTTTTTTTTTTTCTTTTTCCTTCTCTGAATCTACTTGCTAATGCACATTCATAGCCTAGAGCCAGAAGATATACATTACAGGAACGGAGTGAAAGAGAAAGGCTGAAATCCTTGCAGATGGGGTTTTTCTTAATCATAATACAAATAGGAAAAATCAGAAGCAGAGAGTGTGACACGTGTCTTTAGGGACAACTTTGGAGTTGGTCTCGTCTGGGGCTTATTCTTCTTTTTTATGATTTTATATTTATTTTGGGGAAAAAAACTCTTTTTTGATTGATAATAATTAGCAATCATGTCCGTACATCATCAACATCGGCTATTTAAAATATGTTATCAATAGAATAAGGGTTACAATTTTTTTAAGAAAGCAATTAATAATCAAATACAAAATTAAATTAATTACATTATTTAATAATTAAAAATTTTATCATTAATTAATAAGCATTGATATTAAAAGCATCTTATCCTCTGTATTATTTAACTTGTTTCAACCATGTTTCAACCTTACAATGACATCATTTTAGATTTGTTTATAAATAAAATGGCATTGTTTTGAGACAGAAAGAGGGTTAGGACGAGTTAAGTACTACAAAAGATCTAAACCCGATACTAAAAGAGAAAAGGAGGAAATAGTTATAATTAGATAATAAGACCTACATTTAATGGTTTAGTAGAATGATAGAATTATGTTTGATAAAGGTTGACTTAAACATAATCTATTAGCTCTTAAGTTCAATTATGTATTAAAAAGTAAAATTGAACCCGAAATTAATTAGAATTTCGATTTTGAATTGAATTTAACCTAATCAAGTTTTGAATAATGTTTTAGGCTGAATCGTCGAACTGGTCCCTAAAACACATATTTGTTATTAACTTCTTAGAACTATATTGTTTTAATCTTTAAGAATTTAAAGGACGAATCATACTTTACTTGTTAAGATCATTTATTGAGAGCTATAATCTAACTCGACTCGATTAGGAATGACAATGGGTTAATCTATGACCCGGCTCCTTCAAAATTTTAAAATAATTTTTTAAAATTAAAAGTGTAAAATAACGTCTTTTTATTTAGAAAAGTTGTGCCTTGGGTAGGTCTGAGCCTGAACCTAACCCATAAGCCTACTCATTGTCATCTTTAGACTCGATTCAATTTAGTGCTAAACTTAGTTCCAAATCTTAACTAAATACTA
This sequence comes from Erythroxylum gracilipes, assembly GCA_026413385.1. NCBI lineage: Eukaryota > Viridiplantae > Streptophyta > Magnoliopsida > Malpighiales > Erythroxylaceae > Erythroxylum > Erythroxylum gracilipes. The sequence goes on from JANZLC010000002.1 coordinate 774,875, forward strand.
GGTAACTAGGTTAGTCTAGTTGTTATAGTTTGACAGTTGCAGAGGGATTAATGCCTTCAAGCTAAGTTTTATGATAGTGGGTTACAGTTCCTGTTCCCATTAGGGTGTTCCAACCATATGCCACTTAATTTTGTCAACACATTTGTATGAACCCTACATAAATATGTGGATGAGATTTAATAGAATAAGGTAGAAACTGATTAACCGGAACAAAGGATCTGATCCATATGAAAGTTGCTTTTAATAAATGAGCTGCAATTTGATCTAGCTTGCATCATTAGTATGAAGAACAATCCTCATAGATGCATATCCACAAGACATAAATGATCAATGATAAGATTCTAAATTGATTGAAAACTTGCTGGCAATTTATCTACCAATTAATAAAACAACAATACTTTTAAATTGATTCGGTTAGAATGTTTAAGATGTTCTGTGCTTCTTTGAGATCATATTAACCAAGATATTATGGTCAAAATCGTCCTCAGAACTTCCCTCTCTAATCTTCCACTTCTTTGATGGCTTTGATGTAATTTTGGAGGTGCTCGTCCTCTTCTTTTCTTTCGAAAAATCGGGAGATGATTGCTTCTTTTTCTTTCCCATTTCAGATCGTGCACTATTAGTGATAGAAAGCTCTGGAAAAAATTGAACTCTAATGGAGTTCCAGTTGCAAGAGAGAAAGAAAAAATAACCATCTATGAAAAGAAGTGAAGTGACCCTAAATCCTTGATACCAAACAAAGAATCAAGATGATGTTAGTGTATAAGTCGACTTGTTCATTGTGTAAGTCGACTTATACCTGTTCGGTACTGATAAGTCGACTTGTATCTCCTGTAAGTCGACTTGTGCGTGTACAGTACTGT
>JANZLC010000002.1:806976-818913 GCA_026413385.1 Erythroxylum gracilipes
ATTTTACAATTCTAAATTTCCAATTCTAATTTCCAATTCCATTTTACAATCTTTGCATAATTACAAATTCATAACAAAATAACATAAATTACTTACCTACGGTATTCTTCAACTTCAATCCATCAATTTCAAATTATCAACTTCAAAAATTTCATTCCAAAACCATGAAAATTCTATTCCAAAACAATTTGAATTATTATATTAATAATATTGAATTATTCAATATTTTTTTCATAAAAAATAAAATAATTATTTATAAGAATAAAAAAACATTTTAAGGTTCTGAGTTTCTGACAGCTTTTTCCCATGCCTTTTTTAACAACAAATGATCTCTGATTATTTGATTCCAATGTAGGACTTAACTACATTTAATCAAAGGGTCTCTTGACTCTTTGGCTCCGCCACTCACTTTTGTTAAAATTTCCAACAAGACACCACACAAGAACAGAGGCGTTATGAAGAGAGACTCAAACTTCTCAGGTAAAAAACAAAAGAAGAGGGAGTGTGCATAAGAGAGGTGTGGCAGTCATTGTCGGAGGGTCGGTAGTCGTGCAGTGGTGCGGCGGTCTTCGCAAACCAAGAGGCTAGATCTATATGATGAGGCAAGGTCGAGGAGGAGAACAACCGGGGAGAGACATCAACCAAGTGTCGGCGGTGGTGAGACGATCCAGACGTCAGCGACAGAGACGGTGAGAGCGAGAGAGTGAAAGAGGGAGGGTGAGAGTTAGAAAACTGAAGAAAGAGAGGTAGCAGACTCGGGGTCGGGGTTGGGATCTGGGAGGGAAGGGGTTGCAAATAAGTCATCCAGATTTTTTAATTTTGCGAAATGTACCAAAATTTTCCTGTACGTTAGGTACCGGTCGGTATCCACCGAAAAACTCTGGTACTGGCCGGTATTTTTAGCTGGTATCAAAGTTGGGTTCTAAGTACTGGTCTCCGGTTGGTACGATACCTTTAGGCCGGAACGATACGAAACCCAAACGTTCCTACTACTCGAGAGAATTGCAGACGGTGTGAGTAGCCCATACAAAATGATATTATTTTAAATAATTCGATCTCACTCAAATTTGAACCGAGATTTAACTTAGTTAAGTCGAACAATTAGAGACTGATTTTTATTAAGAATTCATTATGTCAAAAAGCTTTCCAAACATATAAATATGATAAAAGAGTTGCATTGTGATTAGGGATTGTTTTCTAACTTTAATAACTTCAAATTGGATGAATCAAAATAGAAATACTTGTAAATATTAATTAAACTAAATTTATCGTTTAATTACAAATTACTAATTAAGTAAATCATTTAATAAAATTAGTTGTTTAATAATTAATTTCGAATTGATCGAATTTTGAATCAAACTTAAATTTCGAAAGTTCGATATAAACGACTTGATTTTTTATTTTGAAATATTGTCATTTTAATTTAACTTTTTAAATTGAGTGGTTCTAATTTATAAATTTAAAATTAAAATAATATCATTTAAAAATGTTAAATTTAGGCTATACAACTCAAACCTAATATAAAATAATCACCTGTTCCAAAGGTGAATTTCACCTAATCCAACTCATTGCTATCCTAAAAAGACAAGTACGTTTATCTAGAGCTTGTAGGGACAGGCTAAGTTCAAGAATAGAGAACATTTAACATAGCAAGAGGACATGTTGAAGACGTCGGAGTCTTTGCTTCGAGTTCAATGTTGTGTTAGCATCTAATCATGAGAAGTAAAAAGGAAGAAAAAAGATAAAATCTTAATTGTACTCAACTTTATAATTTACAATTAACATACAACTATCACATTAATTATCATATTTAAATTAAGCCTTTTTAATATTTTTATGACAAAAAATTAGTAACCCAAATTAAAAAAAGTAACCCATATTTTTTAGTCTATACTATTTAAACCATTAAATATATGTAATTATTTATAAACTATATTTCACGTAGATTACTTTATCAAGCAAGCAATATAATTAAATAATGGGTTCACTTTTATTTATAAGTAAAAGATAGAATTCACCTTCAGGGGTGGTCGAATTGGTAGAGTAAGAGTATAGGGTCAAAATGTCATGTATTTAAATCCTCTCTATTTACTCTCTCTTAATTGAGCCTGTTGTACAGAATTTGTTTAGTGCGGAGAGTATGCATAAAAAAAATAGCAATTGTAGGTTATTCGGTCTCCCACAAAAGACAAAAGGACAGAATTCTTAATTTTAGAAATTTTAGAAAAACTTTATAATCTTCAAAATTTTTGAAAAAATTATTTATAGTTTTAAGCTTTTCAAAAAAATCTCATTCTTTTAAGCTTAAACCGAATGGATTCAATATGATTTAAAATAATAATTTATTATGATTAGCTTAAATTATTATTTTAAGTTAAATCTAATTAGATTGGTACTATTTAAGAGCTTTAATTATAATATTAGTGATATTTGATTAGTTTATGTCTTATATTAATATTACGTATGTTTTTTCTTATTTTTAACTATTTTTAAAATTAAAAATTTCAAAATTGATTGTGAAATTTATTATAAATAATGGGTAAAAGACATATAATTTAACGAAATTTTAAAAAATTAGAATGCGAAAATTATCATAAAGAAAGGGTAAAAGGTATAAATTTCTTTTATAATTTAACAAAAAATATAAAAATAACCCTTTATTTATTATAATTTTCACATTCAATTATCATCTTTTTTAATTAAAGATAGAAATAATAGGGATGAATCATCTTACGATTTAATCCAACTCTTTATAAACAACTCGGATATGTTACGAATTCGATTGAATTAATACTGAATCATCGTTATTTAATCCATTCATTTAGGATTAAACGAGCTTCTTAATTCGACCCAAAATATGATTAACTTGAGTTTAATTCGTCACTTGGGGTGTGGACGGATCAAATCTGCCATCGCTGGTCAGATAACGAGGTCCAACCGCTTTTTGATGTCTTTATTCTGCTGAGAGTCATGCATTGCTCATGATGGGTGCCACTTCGAGTTGCAGAGGTTCAAATCATCATTCACACCAATAATCGGCACTTTCTCTCCAATTAATCGCCGAGTTCAACTCAGTCTTTCCTCGTGAGAGGAGTGCGGCCCTCTTTAGAAGCTCACGTCGCGCATTTTTTCAGTTCGTTCGTTCGTTCTCAGAGAAATCATAAGCAGCATTCCGTTTTGTGTACATTTGTTATAGCGCGTCATTTGCACTTCCGCTAGTCTTTCCGTCTAATCGGTGGCGCGTGCAGCCACCACCTAGCAAAAGCTCGTGAACGCTGCTGTTTGGGAATAGAATATCTATATATTTGATGGCAGAAAACATCAGTCTATTTTCTCTTCAAAAGCATACGATGGATGGTACTCCATGAACCACGTGGCGGACTCAAGGGAGCTCTAAAACTATGGCCGTTGATGTTAAGAAGGAGAGATCCAACGGCTGAAAGATGCTGACAAGAAGTGTGGGCCTAGTCACACGTGGCGGACACGTGTGAATTCCTAAATTTGAGAAAATCTGACGGCTGGGAGCCTCCGATCAGGCAAGGGAATGACATGAGAACTGAGACTTAGTGGCGTCTATAGACTATACATAAAATGGAGGTGGCCGTTTTCTGATGCATTAAAGCTTCTTGTTTATGGTGTGAAAAGCTTCGGAATTTGCGTCTTTTGGGGGTCTGTGAGCTTGAAGGAGACAATGGAAGTGAGAAAAAAAGTGAGGGTTCGAAGGGTTTTTCATGGGTGAAATAGAAAACGCAGAAAGAAGGGAGAGCTTAGCTTTTATTTTCTTTTATTTTGGTGTCCTTCACAGTTCATACACACAGAGAGTGTACCTTTGTATCTCTTTTTGTCTTCTCTCTTTTACACGCTTTTTTGAAGAACTTGATTCTCTAAACACAGCAAATGAATTGCTTTCTCTTCTTCTACGTGTCTTTGCTTTTTGATCTCTTCTCACTTTTCGCCTTCTGCTTCTTCAGAACATAGAAGTAGAGATCTTTCCGTAGCTTTTAAGTCCAAAAGAGAAAGAAATGGGGAGAAGCAGAGAGTTGTCTGGGAAATGAGTTGATACCTAAGATGGGTTTTGGGTTTTAAACGTTTGTGCATTTCGCTACTAACTTAGCCAGAAATTTTTTTCTGTATGTTTCTCTCCCAATGTTGATTCTGTTTGGGTTGGTTTCTCGAGCTGTTCAAAGAGGTAAAGTAGTAGTAATTCAGAGACACTGGTTTTTTCTTTTTTTCTGAGGAAAGAGTGAAAAGAAAAGATCTGGGTTCGGCTTATTTGGATCGATTTTCTAGGCCTAAGAAGCCGCTTTCAAGAAGCAGATGCTGCAGCTGAAGCGTTATGATTAAGATGATAGAAACAGACAAAAGTAGGGACGTGAGGCGTGGAGCGAGTCGGTTCTCGCGACAGACTAAGCAATCTGGAACCAAGCTCCTTAATGGTGAATTTACTTCACTCTCCTTTTCATGTATATATTCTGGTCCCCTAATTCCACTGCTCTTAACCGAAACTAAAGAATATATACGCAAAAATCCCATCTTGTCGTTATCTGTATATTCCTCATCGGCTTTGTTGATAAGAGTTTTCTTCTCACCATTTGCCAGTTTTTGCTGTTATCGTTGTCGTTGTTCATTGTTTACTCTTTGTTTTTTGTTTCAAAAAGGTTTGAACGGTACTGGTACTGGTAGTGGTTGTGACGTTGCGTCTTCGAAGAAATCGAAGAAACAGAGACGCAAGAGATTGATTGGTGTTACTAGAGCCAGTTCGAGCTGCGAAGAGAATTGCGAAATGGGTCATCGAGTTTCGGAACCAGACGAAGAGATTCCTCCGCAAGCTCCATCTACGAGTAGAGTTGGCACCAACAAGCGGTTTAAGCTACCCAGAAAGGTTTAAGCACTGTTCCTAATTTTGTTACGATTTTTTCCAAAAAGTTTGAAACCAACTTCTTCCAATTTGCATTTTGCAGCAGTTTCTTGATGACTGCAATGGCGTTGATCATCTCTCTGTTCCTCGTAAACTGCGTTCAGGTCTGTTATTTGCTGGAAATGGAAGTACCGTCACTTCTCTCTCCAGTCTGGTCACTTTACTTTTGCTGTTTCTTCCCATTTTACTTTCGATGTTTTAGCTTCTCTGTTTTGGTTAATTACAGAGGTCTCTGGTTTTCAGATTGAGGGTTGTACGGTGGTTGGATCTTTCTGTGAAGTTTCGTGGTTTTTGTTTTTGCTTGCTAAGTATTTTGATTGCAACTGAAGCAAAACTGAAAGCTTTTTGTTTTTTGCTTTTTGCTTTTTGCTTTTTGCTCTTTTTCTCTTTTTGTGGACTCAAGATTCTTTTTGTTTCCTTTTCAGTTCCAATTCATATCTTTATGTTGCTGCAGCTTTTTTGCCTCTTTGATACTTTCGAAATGAGTTAATTTTCTTTCTTATCTTCTCATCTTTTGTAATTTTTAATCTCAGGAGGTACTTAAACTTTCTAATGAATCATAAAGATGGGTTCTTTTCCTTTTTATTTTATTTTCATATGATGTTAGATATTCAAAAAAAAAATTCGTTTATGGTTTGTATAAGTTCTTGGGGTTATATTTGTACTAAAATTTATAGCCAAGAAGAAACGCGCTAGGGAATCTATCTTGCCACCTTTTCATGGTTCAAAGAAGCTCAACCAAACCAATGGTAGACTGGAGAGGGATGGTGTAAAGAAATGGAAAGTGAACATGGTTAGTCAGATAACTTTAGATTCTAAATTTAGTGTCTTTTTTCTTTTTCTCTTTTATATTGGGAATTCACGGTTGGGGGACTTTTCGAGTGCGTACTGAGTAAATTCAATTTTCATTCTTTATCAATGGAGCATTTTGATTTACCTAAAGATAGAATTGCTTTTTATAGAAATAACCGAGTCCTAGTGTTGTACACTGAACAGAGTGTTTGTGGGCCAATAACCAAAGATGAGGAAGAAGTGGTAGAGACATTGTATGCGTTGGCTGGAATGTTCCTAGACAATGGACCCAGCATTAGGAGTGAACAGGAAGATTCCTCATTACATGAGTTGCATTCTGCTTTGCCAGAGGCTAGTGAGAACATTCCAGCATTGGAAGGTACTGTGAAATTTCTGTAATTTTGACCAAATCCCTTCTGTTGAATGTGTTACAGACGTAATGGTTTTTAGATTCTGTGGTTGTAAACAAAGAAGTCGAATTGGATCGCATGTTGAGAGGTGATGACTCTGGGGATCCCAATCCCAATCCCGGCGGAGAAGAAGTACTGGAGGTAGTTATCAATAAGGAATCCAGCGTTCAAGAACTGCCTATCCAGCCCAAAAGTGAAGCACTTTTGACCGAATTAGACGGTTCGGTTGGTTGTTCGAAGCGTGAGGAATGCATGTCAGTTTGCGACCCGGTTGACTTCAGCATCTCACAGCTGCCTAACCATGATACTTGGTATGCTTTTACCGTTTTAGGAGATTCATGATGGTTTAAGTTCCTACCTTTTCCTGCATTGTTATGTAATAATTTTGCATCATAATGTAGCACAATTAAGCAACCCGCAGACCTGGAGATTCTACTACCTATTTCAAAGCCAGAGATTGCACTGGGGCTGGTGAGACAAATTTCCCATTCTAAGCCGATTGTTTGTATTTACATATATTGCAGTTTTTAACTCCATTTCCTTTTTTTTTGGGGACCCTTTTAGACCATAGAGAAACAACCAGATCAACAAATTAAAACTGAGGAATCCGATAGGAAAGGTAAATCGCCTATTGCATACTACTCTGACTTCAATCATAGCACTGCTTAATCAAGTATAAAGTGGTATAACATTACTGACTACCTTATAATCACTACCTGAAGGTCCGGTATTGTGGTCAGGCTTGTCTTCAACAGTGTCAAGTGGTCCGAGGAGTTGTGGTCCTTCGTCACAGTAATTTTCATTCTTTCTTGTGATTTGTTACTTTTCTAATATTCTTTTTTTCCCCATTCATCAAGCATTTCTATTTTCCCAGGTCCTCCTTTGCAAAAATTCCATTATGGTTGGATACTGCTATCTGCTCCACCAGACATCATTCATCACAAAATTTTTCTTCACCAGGGAAGGTAGTTACGAGTAGTCTAATTATCATTTTCTTTACCTTTTAGTCTTCAATTGCCTATATGTTTGTTTAGTGTTTACTTCTTCAAGCTTCTCATTTACCTATCTGAATCTTATAGGTTCATCTCAAAACTGATAGGGCATCATGGAGAAGGTGTGCGACTCATTGCCATATAAGTCGGTTTATCAAGTTTCTACAGATGTCGGAGAGAAAGGATGATTTGGCATCGCACTCCCGTCAGCTCAGACAACATAATGTTTTAAACCAAGGCATAGTTATGACAATAAATGACTTAAACAGCATGAGAAAGGCATCGAATGGAGCTGCTGAGATCACTGAGAATAACCTTGATGAAGCTAGAACTGGCATTCTTCAATCCCTTAGAATTTGCAAACATCAGCCACAGGCTTCACAGGCATCAGGGACATGCAATTCTCAGAAGCAGGTACTTTTGCATTCAGTTTCAATGGCTTTTAATAATGCGATCTGCACTCTAACCGGTTTTTGCTATTTTTCTTTCCAGAGTTTCAATTTCTTGTCATTGTCAGCTGGTGGTACCGGTGCGGAAGCTAATAATACTTTTAGTAGGGCTATGAACGGTTCAGAACCATTGACACGACTCCAATATCCTTATATGCACAAGCAGGTGCGACATTCTCCGAATTTACCGCCATTCTCCGTGTGTCAACATTCCACTGCTTATCCTGATCAACATTCAGCTGCAGCTGTGAAACAGGTCTTGCTCTTGCAATCGACTGTTAGAAGAGTTTGTTACAACGTTTCATTTATTAGCCCATTCACTGAATTAGAATAATGTCTTTTCTGTTTTCCTGAGCTAAGGGAGCATTCATCAAGGTAGTTTAACATGACAAGCATTTTATGTTTAACTGCCACCAACTTTCATGAACTTGGAACTTGCACCAACTTCTGTTAGTAGGCTCCCTCCTTGTTAGATTGCCTTGAGTAGGGGTGGCAATTTTAAATTCTGAAGCCTTTTTCGGATTCGGCCGGACGAAAAGGTTCCAACTTGTTCAGAAGTTGGGATTGGATTCAGGGTATTTTTAATTTAAACTCGAATCCAATCCCAAATCTCGTTTCTGGACTTTTTGTCATGTCTACTTGCAAGTTTATCATATTAAACAATTGGATTGATTGATTGTAGGCCCAACTGAAGCTACCTGCTTATCTTGAAAACTCACTCTGTGCTCCTCATGCAACCACTGTGCCCTTGGCAAAGCAGCAGTTACAGCATCATCAACAACAGCAACACAAGAAACAGCTTTGGGCCACCCAGTTGTCTGCCCAATACAGAAATGTTGGAACTTACACGGGCATGGCTCAGTTTCCGAGTTGGCAAAAGAGCCAAGAGTTGCATACGACCACACAACACGCACGGTTCATTATATCACCTTCTCCTTCACCAGTTGAAGTATTAAGTTCCACGTACCATAACATCTCTCAACAACATCATCTTATGACCTTTCCTTCGTCGTTACCTCATGCAAGGATCAAAAAGCAAGATCACCATCTTTCTTCTGTTTATGAAGAAACTGGAGGTGGGTTTCGGTCCAGTGGACTGCTACCGCTGCAGTTACTCTAATCAGCATATACGGTAACAGGTTTGGATCAAAAGCCGAAACATTTCCTCGTTCACAAAGAGGTCTGTAACTAGGTAGGAGATTGCAGAGCATGATCAAGCAGGAAATAAACCAGCAAGTTAAAAATCGAGACTAGTCACTGGAAGTGAGCTGCTAGGCAATGCTCCAAGGTGTTCTATTCTACATCCTGCATAGAATATCTCAATCTTCTTTTAAATGAACATAGTGCTGTTATATTTTTTATACTGACATATGAAGTTAAGTGAATACTAAAGAAAATTGAATTTGTCCATCTTACGATCAACTTTCCACGAGAATCATATTCAAGTCGTGTACAGCTTGTTGAGGCAATGTTAGGAGTATGTATTCGTATAGTAGTTGTTTACTACTAGGAGAAAGGTTTCACAACCAGCTCAAAGATCTTCAATCTTCCTAAATTGTACATTACGATTTACGAATATAGATGGATCAACAATTAAAATGGAGATGAAAAGAAAAACAAGCAGATGTTTTTCTGGCACAACAGTGAACCGGCAAAAACAGGGAAAAAAGACCAAGAGTCCATTTAGTCACTCTTAAAACAAATCTAAAAGCCTACTCTAGTTTCTCCAACTCTCCCAGTCTCTCTATGATGGCCTGCATGCAAACAAGAATATAAGCATTAGAAGCAGATTCCAAAATGCTGAAGTGTTTGAACCCGGAATGACACAGTTAGGGAATGAAATGGCGGGTGAAAGAGCAGCGGCCATAGGATGTTACGACATAAGCACATATTTCTTCAACTTCTAACACAAATGGTAACGTTAGTAAGACGTGATCCTATTGATCATCTGTAGCTGATATTAACACAAGGATGCCAAATGATACTCACCCTCTTGCTAGTCTCTTGAAGCTCCCCAGCAAGAATGAATTCATCAAGAATCAAATAAACCTGAGGAAAGAGATTTGAAGATTTTAAAAAGCAATGATGGCATATCAAAAGCATTTGCTCACAAGGGCAAAGATAGCCATTACAAAAGCATGCAAGCTTATAACTTGGTGCAATTGAATTAGAAAACTCCATTCAAAGGAACCATTAGAATGAAGCAACGCTGAAGAGTGGAATATCCACCTCTCCAGTATTTCCCATCTTGGAAACAAGTTTATGCAACTATAATTAGCTAAAACAATAGTTGAAACAGTCAAAAAATTTTATGCACAAGAATCAGTGCCACTAGAAGTCTTATGTCAAAGATTTAGGAACCAAATACTAATTAAGGATCTCTTAACTAGTCAAATGAGTATCAATATCATATGACAGAAGGAGGAGGAACAAAGCATTGAATTAATAAGCCAAGTAAGCGAATTTGAAGAAGAAAAAGTAGACAAACCTTGTGAAAATTAAATACAAGATCTAGCTCACAAACATTGCTGAAGAAGTGATCCAATATCTCCACAAACAAATGGATGCACTCTAAGTAAGCCAATTCATTGTCCGTAATGTCCACGCACAATGAGAAGAATAAGCCAGCATAACGTCTGTAGATAATCTTGTATGTACGAAACTACAAGAAGAATATTTACAAGGTTCTTAACACATCATTCTTCAAAGAACCGAACATTTTGATGATAACGATTGCAAAACCCCAATTTCGAAAGGATCAAGGATATCAATCAAAGGACTTGAATCATTTCACGTAATTAACCGAAACAATCGGGGAATAAGAAAGAACCTCAACGAAATTTGTGAACTTGGCGTCTCTATTAACCACCAAACGATGAACCTATACGAGAAAAAGCATTAACACGGATATAAAAGACATTTTAAATTGACAAGAAAAGAGGGGAAAAGTGGGAAATTTTCGGTTACGTCGTGTTCGACTTTGTGCTTCTCAGAATCTTCGAGCGGAACGTAGTATTTGGCAAGACGAGTCTTGCCTTGCCTGTTTTGAAGAAGTATGAACCGGATCTGCAAAGTTCATAGATATCACCACAAAATCAAAATCAAAATTCCCGAGTAATTCGTTAAAAGCAATTCTACGCCCTACCATTCTCTGCTTTATCGATAGATCAAAAACAAAGGGCTAACCCAGAAAGAAGACGGACTAGGGATTCTATAAATGAAATTTCCAGATTTCAACTGTTCTTCATTGTACAAGTTTAAAGCTTTCGAATGGAAAAGCCATAAGTGGGAAAAGTCAAAAGCTCGCGATTAGTGACGAGTGTTTTGACAGTCTGAGGTCTATACCATTGATCTGCCTGACTAGTCAAGTTGTGATTGATCTGACTTCTATTCTACGGCTGCGGTGACTTGTATACCCGTTTTAGTCCGTGTCTGCGATGCATCCGAGTGGAGGAACTTCCCACTTAACTGTTTCCGTTTGGGGCCTTGGGAGCAATTTTCCTTTTAAAGTGCGATTTAGAAGAAACTCCACCATTCTTTAGTTTTTTGATAAAGATCCCTTCCTTTGTGATTTTACATTTTTACTAAATAATTATACATTAATTTTATTAATTAATTTAATATAGTCATAAATTACTACTAACATTGATAACAGAACAACAATAACGTCAATTTAGTACAAATTTCACTAAAACTTGAATTTGAAAAGATCTAATAATACGCAACTTTACTCCTAATACTTATAACAAAATATTTTGAAATTTTAAATTCATTAGACTTAATCTATTTATTTATAATAAAAAAGAAATACAATATTTTATAATAAAAATATGCAAAATTTTCTTTTAAGTTGAGTTTTATATTATTTTATTTAATTTAATGCATGCAATTTTTTATAAAATAAAGTCATTTCCCTTGAAATAAAATAGTAAATATTAGATTTTTTGTCTAGTATACGAAATTAAATTATTTTGTATTAACCAGTAACTTTATACACATTAATTAAATACTTAAAGGTGAGTCTTTGAGTAACTGCTAAAGTTGTTCTTTTGTGATCATAAAATCTCAGGTTCAAATCACGGAAATAGCTTCTCTGTAAAAATACAAAGAAAAGGTTGCGTATATTATGACTTAGCCTATGTTTGGTTAGGCTTATACCAGTAGAGCTTTTGTCAGTCGAGCTTTTTGTAGAGATCTTTTTTTAAAAGAGATTTTTTAAGAAGTCATTTGATTGTTTGACTGTTATTTAAAAAAGAACTTTTTTGAAAGAGCTTCATACAGAAAACTGTTTGGCAACATAAAATAAAAAGTACTTTTAATTTTAACTATATTTTATTTTGTAATAAAAATTATTTATGCATATAAATATTATTTAA
>JANZLC010000002.1:840229-858416 GCA_026413385.1 Erythroxylum gracilipes
TGATTTAAATGAATTATGAGGTTTGATGGATTAATTTGTGGAGCTAATTATTTATGTCAAGGTTAGTAGGATTTGGCTCCACCGGGAACTGGCCGCCAAAAGTGCTTTACAAATTGTTGGGCCGCTTGAAAGAACGGCGGAAGTGATGGAGGTGCCGGAAGCAGGGGGAAATGACGCGTCGGACACAGGGGAAAATGAAGAAGTCGCGGTGAGTGATCGGAAAGATGGGCAAGTCGTTGAAGAGCCACCGAGCGACGGATAGACGATAACCGAAAAGGAATTGAACTAATCGGTCATCAAAAATAGTATCCCTTCGTCCTGGGGACCCAGGTTGGCCTGCAAGAACGAGCGAATTTATAGCAATATGGGAGGCTATTTTGCTGTTTCAGATAGCTTTTTCTCGATCGGTGGTATGAGGCTTCCATATGCCCCAATCATCAATGAGGTATGCTACGCTTATAAATTAATGTCGAGCCATATCCGCCCGAATGGTTGGAGGTTCATTAACGGTCTCACCCTACTGTGCCATCATTTCGGGTATCCCCCATCAATCGGTATTCTATGACATTTTTTGAGAATGAATCAAAGCTTAAGCACCGAGGCCGGGATCCCTCATCTCCAGTATAAAGACGCAAGGTATCGTCCTACTGGAACAGCTTCATCAATCAAGGCCTGAAAGACGAAGTACTTCTTTGTGAGGCCCCTGAGATCTACCTTTGAGTCCAGGCCGTGGAGATATCCCCTGACCGAGTAATGGAATGACACTTCTAATTTGTTCTTTTGCTAGAAAGGAATGGGAAGTGATCGACCGAATTAAGGCGCTCGGTCGGTACGAGTTCGACCGTCTTATTCTGGGGTATTGTGGAGGGGAATCGGTCAATGCCTTTTTAATTAATCCCCCACCTCAAATTAGCGGGCTAGAAGAAGAAACTGCCCCTTCTAGTTGACTCCTCGTAGTTTAACATTTTTTTTACATTTCATGCTGCATTCATGAATATTAGTTTCGATTTCTAACCTTCTTCTATAATTGTGCAGCCATGGTGAAACTCAAGAATCTCACCTCGCCCTCTAATTCTCCCAAATCCAAAAGCCAGCACAAAGTTGCTAGACCTTCCTTGAAGATGAAGGAGCGAAGCAAGAAGGTGGAGGTTAGCAAAAATATCACTCAGCCTTCTGCACCTAACAAATCTACAGTGCTGCTGACCCGATCGGTAAGTGAGGACCTAGCAGTTATGGAAAAAGAGGTGGAACGACCACTCAAAAGAAAGAAGACCACTCAGAATGTTGAACGTTCGCCCCGCCAATTAGGAAAAGGTAAGGGAGAGGAGCAAGTGCCCAGCTCCAAAAAGTGGGTGTCCACGATCAGTTTAAATAAGACTACATCACTTAGGGACACCGATGTTGCTCTTCACGTTGCCCAGAAGGTTGTTCCTCCTGTGGACGAAGAGTTTTTGGATTTGTTGGGCAATAAAGAGATGATGGCTGGTCTCGTGCGCAGCTTAGCAAGGGTAATCTCCACCCTTTTTTTTTAACAAAGTTCTTCATCGTAGGATCTAGCATTCTCCACTGGAATGTATCATCGTATTGATCTATTCGCTGAAGTCGCCCAATCAAAGGACCAGGAGATTAAAGATCTTCTTGGCCAGGTTAAAATTTTGAGAGCTCAACTTTTAAAGGTGGAGGAGGAGAAGAACAGAGTGGTAACGTCAAGGGACCAGCGGGAAAAAGAGTGCCGAACATTGCAGCTCAATAATGAGGACATGAAGAAAGAAGTTCTCAGTGCTAGCTCTAAAGCAAATATGGAAAAAGAGCTCCGTTTGAAAGTCCTCTGTGACTGCCAAGAAGCGGTGTTGCAGAGAGAAACCGCTGAGAGGAAATTACTTGAGCTACAAAGCTCTGTAAAAGAGCAAAGGGTTGAGGCAATCAAACGATGGAAAGAGCGGTTTTTAAATGATGAGTGCAAAGAATTTACTTGCGATTTGGTTGTTTCCATCCTGAGAAATTGCCATAGCGTTCTCGTCCCTAATGGGTCAGATGGTCCTTCATTCGAGAATTTTGCCGAGCCAATGCTTCCCTCAGAGCTCGGCCTTTCACTAGAGGAGGTAAAGAAGATAGCTGAGAAAGTCGAAGAGACATTACCGGATGAGCCGCTGGACCTTAGTTCAGATGAGGAAGAGGAGCGAGCTCATAGGGGTGTCTCTCCGGTTGTTCCTACAAACCCTGATCCTGTCTCGGTTGCTTTGCCTACCTCTGAAGCTACTTCTCCTGCCAGTCTAGCTGTTGGTACTTCTCCCCCTACCGAAGGGCCAAAGTGACTTATGTAATAGGACCTTCAAAGCTCATCTGGTCGGGCTTGTGACCAGAACAAATATATAAGGAAATAAAACCTTTCTTATTTTTGTCCTCTATTGTCTTCTTTATTCTGTGAATTAAGATTAGACTGTCATTAGTTTCGTATAAGGGACTATTTTTTCAAATAATAGGCAGCGAACAAGTGCATTCGATACATATCGATCGGTAGTAAGGTTCAAGAGAATCATGGCTGAATAATGCGAAGGAACCTGGCTGAACGATGCTGAGGTCGAGCGATCCAAGATTTTGGCTCTTGGTACCGTCTAGTTCCAAGATTCGGTCTTGGTAACCTGGCCGAACGATGTTGAGGCCGAGCGATCCAAGATTGTTTTCTTGGTATCGCCTGGTTCCAAGATCCGGTCTTGGTAACCTGGCCAAACGATGTTGAGGCCGAGCAATTCAAGATTTTGGCTCTTGGTATCGCCTATCGCCTAGTTCTAAGATTCAGTCTTGGTAACCTGACTGAATGATGTTGAGGCCGAGCGATTCAAGATTTTGGCTCTTGGTATCGCCTGGTTCTAAGATTCAATCTTGGTAACTTAGGCGAATGATGTTGATGACAACTAGTCGGTAGAATGTTCTCCCTTTAGCCCAACTTAATGAGACTTTTTCTGCCAAGAAGTTTGAAACCCTTTATTGATGATGATAAGGGCGTGGGCCGTAAAAAACTTGACTGGCAAGGCCAGGAAAAAGGTACCCACTAGTTACATGTTCAAACGCATGAACAATAATAAAGTACAAAATAAAGAAATAAATGAATTGAAGTAAAGCTTACTTATTGGTAAAATGTCTTCAGGTTTTGAGAATTCCAAGGTCTCGGTAGAATCTTGTCGTTTGTGTCGCGCAGGATGTAAGAGCCGTGTCCAGCTTGTTTGACCACTTGATAAGGTCCTTTCCGTTTCTGACCGATCTTTCCAGGATGTTTCCCGGCTGCCTCTGCCTTTCTTAGAACATTACCACTGATCTTTACGTTGCTCGGCCTTACCCTTTTGTTGAAAAACTTTGTTACTTTTTGTTTGATGGCTTCTGAACGAACGGCTGCCCTATCTCTGTCCTCACTGAGAAGTACAAGTTCTACCCTGCGAGCTTCATTATTCCGTTCTTCTTGATAACTCGAAACTCTCTGATTTTACAGTACCACTTCTACTGGAACCAAAGCCTCTGCCACAAAGGTCATTCTGAACGGCATTTCTCCTGTGGCTCCATTTGGGGTTGTTCTGTATGCCCATAACACTTTGTCTAATTCATCTACCCAAGTCTTACGTCCATCTAAGCACTTCTTGAGTGCGCTCATTATCTTCTTGTTGGTGTTTTCCGCAAGACCGTTGCTTTGAGGATGAGCCACAGAAGTCAACTAGAGCCTTATCTTCAGTCGGTGACAGAAATCTTTGAACTTGTTATTATCAAACTGTCGACCGTTGTCTGTAACCAAAACTATAGGCATCCCAAAACGACTCAGTATATTCTTTCTTAAGAAGTTTTCAATTTTTTGTTCAGTAACGGTGGCGACCGCTTCCGCTTCTACCCATTTGGTGAAGTATTCAGCTGCTACTATCAAAAACTTCTTCTGCCCAGGACCGAGAGCAAAAGGACCTAGTATGTCCATTCCCCATTGAGCAAAGGGAATGGGATGGCTCAAAATTTTCAACTGCTTGGTCGGTTGATGAGATAAGTTGCTGTTCCTCTGGCAGGCCTCCCATCAGTTAACCTTCTCTTGATAATTTTTCTTCATTGTCGGCCAATAATACCCTTGTCTAATTAATCTGTGAGCCAACATTCTGCCTCCTAAGTGATTCCCGCACATTCCTTCATGAACTTTATCCATTGCCCGTTCTGCCTCTTCTTCGTTCAAGCAACGTAATAACGACCAATCATAAGAACGCTTGTACAGGATGTCATTAACAATCACATATTCAGCAGCCTTTACCCTTAGTTTCTTGTCTCCTAGGGCTTCTACCGGTTGTGTTCCCTTAAGAAGGTACTGTCTGATCGGCTCCATCTAACTTGATCGTTCAACATCTGTTTCGAGGACTTCATTGGCTTTCTGAATGCTAGGCCGGTCTATCCGCTCAACCAAAATGTTATTCCTTGTATTTTGATCAGAAGCCATCTTATAAAGAGCGTCTTCCTGAGCATTTTGCATCCTTTTTATATTGCTGACCGAGTATTTTTCAAAATTACTCAACTCGTGCTTTACCAATTCCAAATACCTGATCATATTGTCCCCTTTTGCCTCATACTGCCTAGTGACTTGACCGACCACTATTTGGCTATCGTTGTACACCTTCAAATATTTCACCCCCATCTCTCTTGCCAACTGAAGACCGGCTATTAAAGCTTCGTATTCAGCCTCATTGTTGGATGCTCTAAATTCTTATCGGAGAGCATACTCCACCTTTTGTTCCTGGTGTGAGCTAATCAAGACCACTCCTGCTCCGCATCCCTTAGCGTTGGACGACCCATTAACAAATAAACTCCAAGCAGGGCGTTGCTCATTTTGCTAGGTAGGTTGATTCATTTCTGGCCCGTTTAATACCTTACTGACATAATAGATCGGAAATTGTTCATTTTCGTCCGATCGAACGAGAACTGCGCTGATCGCTCCCTCTATAACTGCCAGATAAATGATCAAATTCTCCCCCTCAGTGGGGCTCTGCAAAATGGGCGGACTGGTCAGATATTGCTTCAAATGCTAAAATGCTCTCTCGCACTCATCCATCCATTGGAAATGGTTCACGTTCGCCTTCCTTAAAATTTTGAAAAATGGGAGGCACTAGTCCCCCATCCTAGAGACGAATCTTCTCAGAGAAACTATTCATCCTGTCAATATTTGAACATCTTTTAAGCATCGCGGTGAGGGCATTTGAATGATAGCTTCAATCTTTTCTGGGTTTGCTTCAATCCCTTGTTGAGTAATCATGAATCCCAGGAATTTTCCAGATGCCACACCAAAGACGCAATTTTCAGGGTTCAGCCTCATTTGGAATTTATTGAGGGTCAGGAAGACTTCTTTAAGATCTTCCATATGTTCAGCGGTCGTCTTGCTTTTGACTACCATATCATCCACATAAGCCTCAAATGTTCGATCGATTTGTTTCTTAAAAACTTCCATAACGAGCCGCTGATAAGTAGCCCCTGCATTTTTCAAACCGGACGGCATTACCTGGTAGCAATATGTGCCTTGGTCAGTTATAAAAGCGATATTTTCTTCGTCTTCAAGACTCATTTGTATTTGATGATAACCGGAGAAAGCATCCAAGAAACTGAGAAGCTCATGCCCTGATGTAGAGTCTACCAGCTGATCGATTTTGGGTAGGGGAAGCTGTCCTTTGGGCATGCTTTGTTCAAGTCAGTGAAATCAATGTACATTCTCCATTTTCCGTTTTTCTTCTTCACTAGTACCACATTCTCCAACCATTCAGGGTACTTGACTTCCCGAATGAATCCTGCATCAAGCAAATTTCCTACCTCTTTCTCGATCACCCCCTGCCTCTCTTTGCTTTGCCACCGCTTTTTCTGTCTGACTGGCTTATAGTCTTTCCAAAACCACCCTGCATGTCGTTAGGGATTGTCAGAGGGTCTATGCATTCTGGCTCAAATTTACGCAGGCTCTAGCGGATACCGACTTCTTTTTACTCGATGAGGTGCGATGGGTGAAGTCCAACCTTATGACCCACCATCAGGTTCGGCAATTTGACTGGGCCTCCATTTTTGGGGTGATCTATTGGTTCATATAGTACTGGCGCAACAAGAGTGTGTTCGAACCGGATTTTGTGTGGCTAGTAGATGGGGACTGCACTGTTCTCGCTTATATCGACGGCATTGAACGTGCACGGGTTGCAGAAAGTTATGTCTTTCCGAACCAGGGGTTACCCAGGGGTTGGTTCGTTCAGTGGACTAAACCGCTTGACTGCTGGGTTAAGCTTAACACTGATGGGGCTGTTCCGCAGGGTGGCATGCTCTCTACTACTGGAGGCCTACTATGAGACTGGCAGGGTCAGTGGTGTGGCGGCTTCCTCTATCACCTGTCAAGAAGTACATCGCGAACGATCGAATTGTGGGAAGTCCACGGGGGGCTTACTCTCGCATGGAACCTGGGATATCGACGGGTCGTGTTAGAAGTGGACTCCTTGAAGGTTATCAACATTCTGTCCTCTTCTCCTAACATTTTAGTTGATGAGGTTTCTTTGGTGACAGGTATCCAAGCCATGCTATAACGAGATTGGGAGGTACGCTTGCAGCACGTGCATCGCGAGGGTAACCAATGTGCGGACCAGTTAGCATCGATGGCCAGCCTAGCTAGTCCAGGATTCCATATTTTGTCGGGGCCTCCACCTACGGTTCTCAACTATCTGCACTAGGACAGACACAGCGCGTTGTACCGCCGGGCCATGCGTTAATTAGTTTTTCTTGGGTTTTGCTTTTCTTCTGTAAAAAACAAAAAAACTTTGGTCATCCTCCACAGAGAACGGGAGGTCCAGACTCAACATGTTCCTCAAGAAGGGAATCAATGTGCAGATCATCTCGTCTCAATCGCCACCCTCTCCGGCTCAGGATTGCACATCCTCCAGGAGCCTCCATTGATTGTTTTGGATTGTCTCCTCCGAGACGCTCACGGCGCGTTATACTGCCGACATATGCACTAATTACTTTGCTTTGTTTCTGTTTCTTTGTAATTCAAAAAAAAACTTTGGACATTATTATTATTATTATTATTATGTAAATATTATTATTTACCAAAAATAAAAATTATTTTGATTTAATAATAATAATTATAAAATAATAACACAGACAGAATTTCAAGTATATATTTTAAGAAAATACACTAGTGCCACTTTTAAGTATGATTCAGTGCGAATTAAATATTATAACCCGCTTTACACAAAATCAAACTGGAAATGAAGAGCTTAATGCAAGAGTAAATAGATAGTACCATATATCAATGGTCCAGTTTGCTCTTTATGGCCGCCTATAGCTGTCATGTAATCATACGTCCGTAAGGTATGGATCTGGGCAGGTGAGTTTAGGGTCATTCCTTTCTCAGCGCTGAAGTACAACAGATGCAAAATTAAATTACCTTCGGACTCTCTTATAATATTTTGGACCTATCCAATTTGAACGGAGATTAGTCTAAATGTGAATAGTTTAAAGGTATCTTTTTATAATTAGAACCTTCTTAAAATACCTCTTGAGAAACTAAAAAAAATACGTACAATTATACAAAATTGATGAAGTTATTCTATGATTGAAGAGATCAAGAAGATTCAGCGATCAAAGTGAAAAGTAAAAGACATCTAAAAACCATAAACAGAAAACCAATCTGATTAGATAAACAAGAACTACAAACCCAAATTAAAAAGATTCAAGTTAAAAACCTTGTCAAGAATTTGAGATCCAAAAGTAGTCATTTAAACAAGGAATCCAAGTAGTTGAAATGTTTGTTTACTATTTTATTTTAAAATAAACTTTATTTTTATTCTTTTTAATAAACATCCTATACAATAATGCTTAGAAAGTATGATTGAAAAAAAGATCTAAACTTCATCTAAAGTCACATACAAATTTGATTTAATCTAATTCATGTTTAAACTTAATTTTACACAAAAATTTTCAGATTGAAAATTTTCGACCTTAAATTCGACTATCTTTTTATTCTTTTTTAAAGAATCTTAATTTTTGATTTAGTTCAAATTTTGTTTAAGTTCTGAATTTTAAAGTCATGATTATGTTAAATTTAGAAGAGTTCAAATTTGTAAATTAAATTCAAGTTCAATATTAAACTTTATAAGACCATACATAATCTTGTTCGTGATCATTCGTATTAAAGTGAAACTTATCTATTAAGAGATAAGTAATCCTTTACTCAAAACAAGTACAATTGACACAGCATAAAACTAATAGAAGTTCAGGCAAAGAGATTAGGAAACCCCCTAATAATAATGAGCTTCTCAAAAAGGATTATACCGAGTAGAGAATAATCCATTCAAAAATGGAAAGTCATACCTAAAAGAAAACACATAAAAAGACAATCCTAATTCCTAAAAGTAGAAAAGCGTTAAACTAATCAATCAGCGCCACCTTCAACGATGGGTATAAATGAAAGGAAGTAACTCTTCTAAAAAGGGTCAGATTTTTTGATGTATCATACACATTTATATAAATTTTAAGTAAATATAGGAATAAAATTTAATTAAATATAATATCTAAAATAGACGATTTGATATATTCTGAAAAGGGAGGAACAAGGATGAGTTCCAAATCTGAAGATCTCCTCAAATCCCTGAAAATTTATCAAGGAGCACGAAATTCTAGACCTAGGACAAAAGACAAAACACTAATAACCTGTTTGGTTTAAGGGATAAAATAAATAGTAAATAGAATAGTTATTTCTAGAAATAAAAAAGATGAGAAATATAACAGAATGAGTATTAATTTGTTTGATTTAGAAAATAGAATACAAAAAGAATTTCTATTCTAATGTTTGGTTTGAAAATATAAACTCGGAACAAGTAACAAAAAAACTAAAATGTTCTTCTTATTATTATTATTACTATTATTATTATTATTATTATTATTATTATTATTATTAACTTTTTTATTCTTATTATTATTAAATATTGTTATAAATTTTCTACTAATTATTAAATTATCATTTTTTTTCTTAATTATATTATTAAACTCATTATTATTATTATTATTATTATTATTGTTGTTGTTGTTGTTGTTGTTGTTGTTGTTATTGTTGTTTTGTTATAAATTTTCTACTTATTATTATTCTTATTATTATTAATATTATTATTTTATTATTAATTTTATTATACGAAATTAATTATCTTATTATTATTGTTATTATTTATTATTATTTATTATTATTATTATTATAAATTTTGTACTTTATTATTATTATTATTATTGTTGTTGTTGTTATTGTTATAATTAATTATTGTTATAAGTTTTCTACTTATTATTATTCTTATAATAATAATAATTATTATTTTACTATAAATTTTATTATACCAAAATAATAATAATAATAATAATAATTTGTTAATAATTATTTTAAACTTTGTACTTATTATTATTATTGTTATTATTATTATTATTATAAATTTTGCACTTTTTATTATTAATATTGTTATTATTATTAACTATTAATGATTGTTATTTTTATTATTAATTATTGTTATAAATTTTCTACTTATTATTATTCTTATTATTATTAAATTTATTATACGAAATTAATTATCTTACTATTATTATTAATTATTTTAAATTCTTTTCTTATTATTAAATTATTATTATTAATAATAATTATTTTGTATTTATTATTATTGTTATTGTAATTGTTATTATTAATTATTAATTATTGTTATCATTATTAATTATTGTTATAAATTTTCGAATTATTATTCTTAATATTATTAATTTTATTATACGAAATTAATTATCTTATTAGTAATTAATAATAAGATAATAATTATTAATTATTGATGGTCTATTGATGGTCTATTGATGGTCTGAATTCCGGCGGTGGCTGCAGATACGATAGTTCTTTAAGTAAGATTATAGTAAATACTTTCTACCAAGTTACCTTTTTGACACTTGTAAGATCCTAAAGATTAAAGGGAATAATTTGCTTTTGACAGGCTTCTTAACTCAGAAATTTGTCGAGTTGCTTCAGGAGGCAAAAGATGGGACCCTTGATCTGAATGAAGCTGCAGCTCTGTTGGAGGAATCTTTAAAAATTAATTGCCTATGCAGTAGTTAACATTATATTTTGGCTTCCGGAATGGCCGTCTAAGTTTGAACTTTTTGGCTATCGGATATCAGGTTCAAAAGAGGAGGATATATGACATCACAAATGTTCTAGAAGGGATTGGACTGATTGAGAAAACTTCTAAAAATCACATAAGGTGGAGTTTTGACCTTTTCTTGGATACTATCTGTCGTTTTGGTGTATTGGTAATTACCAAACTGCTCTTGTAGGGAACTTGGTGATTTGGGGCCGAAAAAGTGCGATAATCGTGTTATTGGATTAAAGGTACTCATATGTCCATTGTTATTTTTGAATTGCGTTAGAATTTGCATCGCATTGAATGCGGCACGAACTGAAATTAAATGTTGATAGAATGAAACTTTTTTTCTTTCTAAATTTGTTTTCACTTTTGAAATATAATCATTAAGGATGAAGTACAAAGATTGTACAGTGAAGAACGCAAGCTCGATGAAGCTATAAGGTTGGTTCTGTAGGTTAAAGTGATGACAATATTTCGTTCATTATTGATGTGTGTGTTAGCTTTTGGCCTTTGGCCTTTGACCTTTGACGTTTCTTATTTCCCTCAGAGAAAAGGAAGAGCTTTTGAAGGCGACTCGTGCAGATGATCACGATAGAAAGTAAATGCTACAATGCTCCCTCTATTTATATGGTTTTTGATGTAATTCAACTTTTTGACTCACTTACCTTGCCCGTGTTTTCAGGTACCTCTTTCTCACGAGACAGGATATTCTCAGCCTTCCCTCCTTGCAGGTATGACTCATGGGGATTTCCTTGACGTCATTTTCTTTCTCATCACCTCTAAAGCTCACTGACTATTTTCACTTCTGCTTTTCACTTCCGAAGACTTCAACTCTTATCGCAATAAAGGGTCCTTTTGGCTGTTACCTTCAAGTTCCTGACCCTGATGAGGTATGTACTGTTGACTGAAGGAGCTCCAGAACGTTATTTATCTTATTGGTAAGCGATTTAATGGCTGTTCACATGAGCAGGATTCTGCTCCAGCTCGATATAGAATGATTATCAGAAGCTCTGTAGGAGGACCAATTGATTTGCATCTCCTGAGGTAAAGTGTTCTTCTTATGCTTCGAATATGGAAAAAGTTGAATGATGATTATTTGGTGGATTTAATTGTCATTTTTATTATAAATTATATAGTAAAATATATGATTTTTATAAAATAAAAAATTATTTAATGTCTATCTTAAATGATCACCGACAATTTGTTTATTTTTTAAAAATGATTATATAAAAATGAAACAAACTATAAATAGGTGTTTGAAATAAAATCAAATATGAATTAATCAAAAATAAAATTTCATTTTACATACCATTTAGTTCTTTTAAATATACCGAGTTGCAGTTTTTTAAAAATCCTTTTGATGTTTTTACACGACACACTACCGTAATGTGAACAAACTTTGTTGTTCTGTAATATGATTAGGCTTACGTTCTATTATTACACTCGAAACAGTTCTGAATCATCGAGATCCTTTCATCCTGAGGGTTGTGGGCTGCAGAAAATTGTTCCTCCAGACCATATTGTAAGCGTGATTGGAAATTTTAAATTGTTTATTTTTTCCCTTTGACAATATGGTGAAAAACTGAGAAAATTTGCTCCCAATTTAATTGCAGTTTGATGCTGATTATTGGTTTCTGTCAGATCCGAAAGTCAAAACTTCAGACGTGTGGGGGTAGTCAGTTGTCACTTCTAAGTTACTATCTAACAATATTATTAGTTACCGCGTGATTGGAGATTTGGAGTACCCTCTAAGAATAGCAAAACAAAAAGAGCTAAAAGCAGACTAGGTAAGATTTGATAGATGTTCCTTTCTAAAAGTTAGTATCATTCTTTTCTGAAGAAAGAAAAATCAAATTTGGGCTTTAATTGTGGATATAGAAAGAAATCGTAGCGTAGGTAGGGATTTTCTATTTAATACTTAACGGTAGCAAAATTTACATCTTAGAAATTGGTCGATGCCACAAATTGTAACCCCTATCTGCTTTTGAGGCTGCGTTATAAGGGAATTTGGTCTTCGGAGCTTGCAAAAGTGCAGGTACGCGACCAATTTCAATTTTTCAATTGTAAATCCATTTCAATTTTGTGAGGTTCTTTGTGGAAATGAAAGTAGATAATTTGACCATATCCCGGTTAAATAGAAATTGCTTGCGAGTACGATACACAGCTACGATGATAAAATCGTGCTCCAGACCTATTCACTGTGATGGTTTTGTTAAATGTTCGCTAATGAATCATAAAATTAATTAATTAATTCAAATTTTATTAAATAATAAAAGGAATTTTATTTTAAATTTGAATTTTTTCTAAAATAAATTCTTTTCAAGGATTAAAATTATTCTTAATGTATGAAAGTGTTTATTTAACCACAAATCTCTAGAATTTACTTTAAAATAAAAATAAAATAATTTACTTCATTGATTTATAATTTTCATTACTATGATTCTTAGTTTCGTTTTTTTAAAATGTTGATTTCTGCTTTTAAGAAAACAAAAGCATATTTAATCCAGTAACATCAAAAAGGTTTTTTTTATAAAGTAATTGATTTTATAAAATTATATTTAACTTTATTATAACATTAATCTTAATAAAATGCTAATCAAAATTAAATATAGTTATAATTTTATAATTTAAGTGATTATAATTTTGTTATAAAAATATATACTACGGTAAAAAAACAAGTCATTTTTGTTCTTTTGTGAATTTTTAATTATTTGTTACAGCATAAAATTATCGGTTAAAATAGTATCAATTTTTTATGACAACTTGTTTAGAGAGATAATAAATTAAAAGCTATAACATATTTAAATTAATTAATTAATTAATTCAATGACTATTGTTTTATTAATGAATAACAAATAGGAAAATATTGTAAATTAAAAATTTTCTAAATTATACTTCAAAATTTTAAAATCAGTTTTAATAATTAAGCTTTTTACAATTAGAGTTCTTTCAAAATAAAAGAATTTAAAATTCATTGATTTATCATTTTCATTTTTAAAAATTAAGATATAATTAAATAAGGAAATAAATATGCTTTACTTTTTAAAAAGGAAAACGTTATAAATCGATAAATTAGTACTAGGGACTTGTTTTATAATTTTGATTTCTTCTTTTAAGAAAACAAATATATATTTAATCAAATAACATCAATAATTTTTTTTTACTAATAATAATTTTTTTGTTCCGATTTACTAATAATAATACACTAATTAGATATTGAAAACAAATTTATTTATTTATTAGTAAAGTTATTGATTTTATAATAAAGCACTAGATAGTAACAAAGGACTTGATTTTTAATATATTAACTAATTAATTATATTTGTTTTATTATGAAATTATAATTTTTATGATGTTTTTGTTTTGAGATAATTTTTATACATCGGGCTCAATATTGTAATATATTTAACAGATAATATACATTATTAACTAATTAAATAAAAATCATTACAAATAATTTCAACGGTACTCTTCAGTTAATAACAGAAACAGTACTCTTTCTAATAAAAACAAAAACAAAACAAACCACTGTTTATATATCTTATGAATTATGAGTTAAAAATAAAAATTAAATCAGGAAATCAATTAAACATGTCTCGTCTTTGATTTCTTTTCTTTAGAAAAAAGGCTAAAACTAAAATAGGAAAAGACCACAATCCAAACAATCTCAGAATCGGATGTTGACAATAACACTAATCGGCCCCATAACGTTAGCTTTCTAAAGTGAAGGCCTTTTTAAGATTTGAAGTATGTTTTACGCAACTGTCACCTTTAGTAAATGCAACTTTTCAATGATTTACAAAGAAAACGTTAAGTGCCACTTCGATTGGATGATCAGTAAAAACATTCAGTGAAACGTGTGCATCTAACACTTTATAAATGTCGGTTGTTAAGTAGAAGCAAGCACCTAATTGATTTCAAGGAAAGCAAAAGCACCTTTTTAAACAACGCTTTTGTAGTCAGGCTTAACGCTTTCAACAAACCTAATCTTTGCTCAGGACCTTTTATCTGCCCCCACCGAGTCCTGTTAAAAAGTTAAAAAGCAACAAATGAAATGACAAAAAAGAGAATAAGATGACAAATTTACATCAATGTAACACAGAGATCCGCTTCCAATCACCATTTCACCTACCCATTAACAGCTAGTTCCATAAACAAAAATTAGTAATGAGCTAAGAAGCATTCTTTTGGCTCCCTCTTTTCTTCATTCCGGCACGTGTAATCCGACCATTTTCTTCCGGTTGAGACTGCCTTGTTGGGGGATTTGCATTTTCATTTAATGAAGATGAAGGAGCTGGTGCTGGTGCTGGTGCTGGTACTGGTGCTTCAATCTTCCTTTCTTCAGTTTCATTAGGCGTTGACTGGGTTGAAGTTTCGGACGAAGCACTTCCATTGGCCGCACTAGAAGCTACAAGGGCAGGTGCCGCTGTTTCAGATACATTTGAAGGACTTACCTCTTCTACTTGCATGTGATGCTGGCTCGAAGACGAGCTAGAAGCAGAAGATGAAGGTTCTTCGGGCTCGGGTGGAGCAGACACTGGTTGGCGGTTCAATGCAACAGAATTTTGGCGTTTGGGAGTGGGTGGAGCTTGGCGAGCCCTAGGACCTTGCTGTTGGGGCTGTGATACTTCCAATAGTTAATCGATATAATTTGATTGATGATAAAAGGATGTAACATAAGCAAAGACCTTAACATTAACCAACATGCACTTTTATTTTTGTAAATACATACGCAACTGATAACTAATCCATGAAAAAACTATTGTCAATTTTCAAAAGCTTTTTTGAAGCTTTTAATTAAAACAACAAACTTTGGACACTTAACCAATCAGATCATCAAACCAACAAGCAAGAATATATCACCAGACAATCTCATGAATTATCGAAACAATAGGAAAAAGGCAATTGCAAAAAATATCGAGTTGAAATATTCCTACCTGAGCAGGGCGTGGGCTAGGAGTTGACTGTGCTGCAACATACTGCAGAACGTCAAAAATTCTCGTCTGACCATAGCTTGCAGCCCTCTGCCAGTATAAAACCACCATATCTCCAGCTCTTGTCCTCAGTTCCAACAAGTTGCGGTCAATTTCATTCTCGTGCTTTGAAACATATGGTCTGAAGAAGGAATCGTACACATATGTAGTTCCCTGACATAAGAAAAGTTACAGAATCAGTTACCGCAGATATCACCATTAAATCCAAGTGAAAATTCATTGCGAATGAACACATACCCTAGTTTTAGGATACCACAAGTATATGAAAAATGCCAACTTCGCTTCACTGTACATGGGAACCCTGCAAGAAAGCAACAAAGGAAACAGGATGAGAACGTCCATTTCATAATTTTACTACAAAATTAGAACCCCTCTATTTAACTAAGATCACATACCATGAAATAAAAGCATCTCCAATTCTCTCACAAACTGTCAAAACAGCAACCAAAATCCTACAAACCAAAGAAGATAAAGCAGGTTAACACCCAATACTATATCCAGTACAAAATATTTTTTAAAAAAAATTACAA
Source organism: Erythroxylum gracilipes (assembly GCA_026413385.1). Taxonomy (NCBI): domain Eukaryota; kingdom Viridiplantae; phylum Streptophyta; class Magnoliopsida; order Malpighiales; family Erythroxylaceae; genus Erythroxylum; species Erythroxylum gracilipes. The sequence continues at coordinate 855,902 of JANZLC010000002.1, forward strand.
CATGCAGTTTACCAGTACTGGCACCAAAAACGAAGTTGTTCAATTTCTGGTTTATTCTTTTCGACGGTTTTATAGCACTCGTAAGCTGGATAAGCATAGCCCAAAACCATCCTGCATAAGACATAATTAAGATGGATTTACCTCTGAAAACATAATCTCAATAAGTCAGAGGAGAAAAGAATTAGATCGTTAACATACACAAGTCCTCTTGTAAGAAATGATCCAATCATTTTGTATATCTGAAGCATCAAAATCAAAAGGAAAATGATGTTAAATTTCAATTACTGGTAAAACATAATACCTGACATTCTCAATTCTAGAAAATTGAAGCAAATTTTGCTAAGCAAAAGCATAGTTACAACCATGCCGCCTCAAAATTGATTCACTGATCACTCAGAAATTCATAATATGTTCATCTTAACAAAACTAAGAGAATGAATAGGTTATGTTTTTTTTTTCTTTTTTGGTCCTTGAAACAAATTAGAAAGTGCAATTTAGCTTTGTTAGATGGCTCACAAAGGCCAAATTGACGTCAGCTTCCCATTTACGATCCCTTGTAATATTTGTTTGAGATAAGTTCACCATTAGTATTTCATTTGACATAAAGAAGTAAGGAAGAAACAAAGAGGAGGAAAACTAAAAATCAGAAAGAAATTCAAACCTATTTCAGTTTCATCAATTTCTTAAAAAGAGTACCTGAAAATTTGAACCAAAAATTTCTCACATAAGAACTGTTCAAGAATTTTTTGAAGTTTCTTTCTAGCTCCAAACACCAGGTCAAAATTTCCCTCACAGAAAATCACAACAAAACAGTAAATAAAGAATAGAAGAGAAGGATCTGCAGAGATAAACTCATCCTAAACCGTAAACTCACTACTATCCTAAGTACACAAATAACTGAGGAAGCACTAGCAATACTAAACAACAACCAAAGAAGAAAAATCCGATTCAAAAGCATTCAGAAGTGCGGAATACATTTCATCTCATCTATGATAATGCGGTAGTTATAAAATCTCAAGTCACTGGGACAAAACTAAGGAAATGAACAACTTCCCTTCCGTACTTATTTCCCTGTTTGGTTTTGAAACAAATCAGTAAGTCTTGATAGTTGATCCAGCTTTGTCAAGGTCAAATCGAGCTCAGTTTTCCTTTAAATCGCTCATTGTACTATTTCTTTAACACGACTCCATCATTGATGATCTCCATTTAGTTAGAAACAAAATCCAGGAATCTTCAATTGATACAGAGAAATAATGAAGAAACGAAAAGTATAAAAAATGAAAATCATGAAGAAAATCAAATCTATTCGAAGAACACCTGCAAATCGAACAAAAAGTTCTCAAACAAGGAAAAAAACATTTTAGATTTTTTGCTCCGGGTTCAAAAACTAGGTCTAAAACTTCAACCCAAAAAAAAACCGTTACAAAACGGTAAATTAAGAACAGAAGAGAAGGATCCACAAAAAAAACACTCATCTTCTAGAACAATCTCGCGTACTACCGAACTTAAGTAACCATAGGTAACTCCAAACACTAGTAACATTAAACACAATATCTGAAAATGAAAATTGGATTCAACAGAACACCGAGCCTCGAAAATAACATACAGCGAAGATCATTCTAGAAAAAAATTTGAAGATCACCGAAACTTTAGAGAGCAATACCAAGTGAAGCTATTAAAATGGAAGATAATATCGGTACCTATAGATGTTATTAATGCAAGGTCCTGATAATGAATGAGAACAAAACACGATATGCACGGCAACAGAAGAAAAAGCCGATATATCAAGAAATAGTTGAGGAGTTCAGAGAGATCTAAGGCGTACGGTATAATCGGCGCCGCCAAGTAGCAGCGGCGAAGTAGAGACTGAGGGAAGAAACGGAAGTGAGAGTGTGCGAAAGAGAGAGATAGCGCTGGGCAATCTTTTGTGTCGTTTTTTCAAATTTGCGCTTTATCTTTGGTTTTAGAGTTGCTTAATGTACGGAAAATATCTTACGTGTGTTCCACAGCACGAGAATGGTATGATCTCATGGCTTTAACACCGTAGATATGACAACACAGAGCTGGCGTGGTGTGAGTTCTCGACAAGTGTAAATTATATCTGCCGTATGCTACCATTTCTTCGTATAAGATTCAAAATACTTATTATTATATTACATCTGAGACGGACAAACTTATCACCAGTGAGTGTATCCTTCACAACTAATGAATTTACCTTTAGACCCTTCTACAGAGGGCGTAACTGCTACGTGTCCCCATTTTGGCTATTTACTGAATTATCCAAAAGGGCAAGAAGATAACAGGTGGCATGACAGACGCGTGACGTTACCCTATGTTTGGTTGGTGTCCTCGGAGACGGGGACAGGGACGGGGACAGACAAATCCTGTCCCCGAAAGCGTTTGGTTCATGTCTTTAAATTTTTGTTCACTGTCTCCGATAAACGGGGACAAGATTTCTTGTCCTTCCCAAAAAGGGAGGACAAGGGGACGGGGACGGGGACAGGGACTCTCTACA
>JANZLC010000002.1:864352-877695 GCA_026413385.1 Erythroxylum gracilipes
CAGATATATAATTCTGTGCTCTAGTCAGTGACTGCAGGACTTCGATTGCAGCCCTTATTTTTGAAGAATCACAGACGGAACCCCCACTATAAGATTTGAACAACTCAGCAGACTTAGAACTAGAAACATCTTGATCTGGATGGTTAGAGAGAGAACTGCTCAATGTTGCTTTGGAAAACACAGAAGACATATTTAACTGCTCTTTGCAATTTGAGACAAGACACTGGTTGTCATCGCCAGCGAGATGTTCACAGATACATTGATTGCAAAATACATGACAACATGTTGTTACAGCTGCTTCTTTTGGTGGGTCCTAAAAGTGAAAAAGTTATTATCAATAACAAACAAAAAGTAGAATCATCAAAATAAAATGCAGATAGAGGACAATGTATAAGTTTCAAAACAAAGAGAGAAAAGAAGCGTTGGAGAAAAGGAAGACTTCTTTACACCAAAACTAAGAACAACAAAATATTTCCATAAATTTTCACATCTATGTTGTAATTATTGATAATAGCATCTCAAATACCCAAATCCACAATCACTTTATGTTATTAGGATACAAAACCAGAAACTTATGCATAACTCTGCAAGTTGAGTGAAAAATTTTTTTATGCAAAACTCTGTCAGTTAAGTGAAAATCCATTAGATCCTTCATCATACTCACTCCCGATCCCTTCGCCCACTTGTTTAACTGTACTGTCACATAGAATATGGCACCAGCTTCTTAGCAACAGAGACAACAAATCCAGAAAAAAGCACAATTTATGTTCAAAGAGGAAAGTAGAACCAGATAATGAGAACCTAATTCATTAGTGATGGTAGAATTACCTGAGCAGGATCGGAAGATTCGTCAAGTATGTGAAAGAAGGTATCGAAATCCATAGACAGGTCAACGTCGTCATCAACGACGCCAGGAATGAAACCCAAAGAATTTGTCTCCATCATCATTATCATAAGACACAGAAAAAGCACAAATCCGTGCAAACCCTAAGAATCCCAAATTTCTCCAAACCCCAATTATTCCAAAAGCCCTTTTTAGACTTGAACGAATTGAGGGGCAAAAGCCTTTTTAGCTTTGGATCTCGCAATCTCTGGCAGATCGTAAAGAAGAGCAACGAAGGGAGAGTGGACGCAGCTCAGAAGCAGAGAGAGGAGAGGATATTATAAACGTAAACGTCAAAAATTTTAAACATAAACGTCTACCCGTAAAAGCTGAAATGAGGGCTTTTTTGAAAAGCTCCAAATTTGAGCTTCTTAAAAAGCTGTATTTTAGCTTTTTCAAAAGCTATTTCTACTTCAAAAGTGCTTTTGAAATTTGTAGCCAAACACCCATTTTTTCTGAAAATAGCTTTTGCGGTGAAAAAAAAGTGCTTTTGGAGTCTCCAAAAGCTGAACCAAACAGGCTCTAAATCAGCCCCTTCAAACAATCAAAAGATAAAAACTTTGGTGATGCTTAACATTCAAACATGATATTGCCAAGTTTATAAGCCATTACCATTTGCATCTATGCAATCGCACATTCTTTGTTTCCTTTTAATATCAATTATTTTTCAATTATCCCAACCAGTTATAAATATTTTTTATTATAAAACAAGAAACACTAAAAATCAGATCATGAGAGTACCAAAGATTTTTTAAGCCAACTTAAAACAATAGAGGTAAATTACATTTAAAATTATGAACTTTGTCTAATTTTTCAATACTAGCTAAAACTATATAAAAAAAAGATAACAATAAAGCGCTCAATTCTCAAATGTTCAATTCATTACAAAGTTAGCCCATCTTTAACGTTTTAGATAATGGTAATGACGGGACACGTTAAGTCAATAAGACCTATTGACAAGTAAGCGTCCACATGATAAAATTATTAAAAATCAGTAAATTTATTAAAAATAATTATAAAAGACCTAATAGAATAACCAACATATATAAGATATCTTCCAAAGCCTTTCTCTTTTCATTTGCCTTCACCCTTTACAATTATCCTAGTATCTAAAGGACATATATTCATAAATGATAGGCATTACAAGGATGAGATAGGTACCATAGTCAACCTACAATATCATGGAAATTCACGTATATAGAATAAGATTAGTGTCAAAAGCAAATGGCTCTTCCTTCTATACGAGGGTGACTTGATAAAATTTATGACATGAAAGAAGAAACTCTAGTAAACCCACTCAAAATGAAGAGCAATGCTAAAATTTAGGGACAATAGGTTAAATATGGAACAAAAATTTAAGCATATGAGCAATGTTGTATTCAATAAATTAAAGAGATTTAATTTTAATAAAAGATTCTTATGATTTTTTCTATTTTAAAAAAAGGGAAGAGCTTTTAGAAGCTAGCACTTTTTGTCTTCTTCCTCTCAAATCAGTTTGAGAATTATTTTATGGATACCTTCAGAGGCTAGACACTTGAACAACTCGTGATTGATCAATTGGAAAAAGCTTCAAAGATTTTTCAACATAAAAGCGAACAAGGTATGATTTTTAAATCGTTTTATGTTTTATTCAATTATCGGGATCCACTCGGAATCTATAAAATTTTTTGTTTTCCTTTGCGCCCGTTATTTGATCACAGTCGGATTCCAACAGTGGTATAAGAGATATGAGAGAAGCAGCTTATATACTAAGTATAAAGATCTATCGAGATATATCAAAAAGGTTACTTAGATTATCTCAATTCGCGTACATAGATAAAGTGCTAAAGAAGTTTAGTATGAAGAATTCCAAGAGGAGATTCTTACCCATATCGAATGGGATTTCTCTCTCACAGATTATGTGTCCAAAGACTCAAAAGGAGAGATATAAAATGGATTATATTCCATATGCTTTGGCAATTGAATCAATCATGTATGTGATGCTATGTACTAGAACAGATGTTGCTTATGCTTTGAGCATAACAAGCAGATATCAAGATGATTTCGGTGAGGATTATTGAACGACTGTGAAAAATATCTTGAAGTACTTAAAAAGGACTAAAGATATTTTTCTGGTCTATGAAGGAACTGAGCTGAGAGTTCAGGGTCATTTAGATGCCGGTTTCTAATCTGATCAAAACGATAGCAGATCACAGAAAGAGTATATTTTTACTCTTTGTGATGGTGCGGTTAATTAGAAGCTTGTTATCAAAAGGACAAGGTTGATTGAATATATTTTTACTCTTATTGGTAGTACGATTAGTTAAAAGTTTGAAATCCAAAGGAAAAGGTTGGTTAATATGGCCTTTCTGAATTTTTCAGTACCAGGCCAGAATTGTTAGTTTTTGTTAGTTTTTGTAAGGGACTTTGTCCCATATTGAAAGTAAGTGAGGGAGGGGGGAGGCTCAACAACTATAAATAAACCCCCTCCCCCTTCCATTTATATCATCCAAAAAAAAAACATTAACTCTTAGTTCTCCTCATTTGGTGAGTAAGAGAAACATTAAGAGTAGTAAGTTTTTTGTGAGTAATTTTGGGGTGTATTGGGATCAGGGTTTGAGAGAGCATGTAAACACTAGTGAGTTGAGTGTTGAGTGTAAACACTTGTAAGTGTTATTTTTCTCCCTAATAAAAAGCGTGTGTAGTAGCCCCAGAGACGTAGGCATAATTTGGCCGAACTCCGTTATCAAATTTTGTGTTGTTCTACTGGTATTCTAGTTGTGTTGCAATAGTCTAATTTCCTTACAATTGGTATCAGAGCCTTAGAGAAGTGAGTATGCTCTGTAGTCACCATAGTAGTGGATCTTCTACATCATAAAACTTTCCTTGGGTATGTTGAAGCTTGGAGTTAGTATGCTCTACAGTTGCCACAGTAGTAGATCCTCTGCATCAGAAAACTTGCCTCAGGTATTTTTCGCTATTGAGTGGTGTTATTAAGGAGGTTCTATCTAAGGAGATTGGGTAGTAAGTGAGAGCAATTGTGACTCCTCTAAATTTTCCTGGGAGCTTTAGCTAAAGTTTTGTCTAAGGAAGATTAGAACTTAAGTGGGACTTGTTGTCTCTCCCCACCCAACCTGTCCTGGGAATCGATTTTGATAACTACGAACCATAATAGTCAGAGGAAACTAGAAGCTAGTGGGAGTGATGGCACCAAATGACAATGCTTAACAAAATTGATAAGTTCGATGGCACAGATTTCGAATACTGGAAGATACATATAGAGGATTATCTGTATCAGAAGAACCAGTTTCTACCACTCTTTGGAAAGAAGCCAGAAAATATGTCAGATGAAGGATGGGTTATTTTTGACAGGCAGGCCTTTAGAGCAATTCGAATGACCTTATCTCAGAATATAGCCTTTAACGTATTAAAGGCAAAAATCATAAAAGGCCTTATGGAGGAACTGACGGAGTATTATAAAAAACCATTGGCAATAAACAATGTACATTTGATGCGGTGTTTGTTCAACTTGAAAATGGCGAAAGGCACCTCTATAGATCATCATATCAATAAACTCAACAAAGTCTTGAATCAGTTGAGTACAGTGAATATTGATCTTGATGATGAAATACAAGCCTTAATACTTTTGTCATCTCTCCTAGAGAGTTGGAGTGCCACAATCACATTAGTGAGTAACTTAATGGGAACCAACAAGTTGAAGTTCAAAGACGTTAATGGCCTGATTATTAACGAGGAAACTAGAAGAAAAGAGGTAGGTGAAACCTCATCCTCCTCTGCCCTTATTGCAGAATCAAAAGGAAAAAGTAGAGGACGTGGGAAATCAAGATACCGTGATAGATCAAAGGACAGGAGGTCCAAGTCACGGAATCCCACTACTTCCCAAAACTCGAAAAATATTGAGTATTAGAATTGTGGAAAGACTGGGCATTAAAGAAATCAATGCAAGAATGGTTCGAAGAAGCAAGAGTCGAACAACCAGGAGGCAAATATAGCTTCCACCTCAGGTGGAGATGATGCCTTGATATGTGCCTTAGAAAACAAGCAACACACATGGATACTGGACTCCGAAGCATCGTTTCATGCAACTTTCGAGAAAGGTCTTCTCAAAAAGTATGTGCTTGAAAATCTCGGCAGTGTGTATCTTGGTAATGATCAACCCTGCGAGATTGTCGGTAAAGGTGTTGTGAAGCTCAAGCTGAATGGATCCATCTGGGAGCTGAAGGATGTCAGACATATCTCTAATTTACGAAAGAAGTTAATCTTAGTGGGACAATTGGCAAATGAAGGCTACACCACAACCTTCCGTAGTGATGAATGGAAGGTGTCAAAGGGAGCAATGATTGTAGCACAAAGAAAGAAGAATGATACTCTCTACTTAATAGTTGGAGCATGTTGTTCAATTGCAATTGCACAGGGGAGTGGAGATTCAAACTTGTGGCACTAGAGACTTGGTCACATGAGCGAAAAAGGAATGAAGTTAATGCATTCCTATGGAAAACTATCAGGTCTACAGTCAATAGAACTTGATAAATGTGAAGACTGCATTCTTGGAAAGCAGAAGAGAGTTAGCTTTCAAATAGGTGATAGAACGCCAATGAAGGAGAAACTTGAGCTCGTGCATTCTGATGTTTGGGGGTCAACAACTACCCCATCCATTTGGTGGAAAGCACTACTTCGTGACATTCATTGATGATCACTCTCGCAAGGTGTGGGTTTACTTTCTGAGACACAAGTCAGAAGTATTTGATGCTTTCAAGACATGGAAGGCTATAGTTGAAAATGAAACGAGTCTCAAGATAAAGAAGCTCAGAACTGAGAATGGTGGAGAATATGAGGACGCTAGATTTAAAAAGTTTTGTTACAAGCATGGAATCAAAATGGAAAGAACCGTGCCAGGAACGCCACAATATAGTGGTGTAGCGGAGCCCATGAATCGAACCTTAACTGAAAGAGCTAGAAGTCTGCAGATGCAATCAGGTTTACCAAAGCAGTTCTGGGCAGAAGCAGTCAACACAGCAACTTATCTCATCAACCGAGGTCCATCAGTTCCATTGGAGTACAAGATACCAGAGGAGGTTTGGAGTGGAAAAGTTGTGAGGCTTTCACACCTTAAGGTATTTGGTTGTACAACATCTGTGCATATCAGTGATCAAGGTAGAAATAAACTTGATCCAAAATCCAAGAAATGCACATTTATTGGCTATGGCGAGGATGAGTTCGGGAATCGCATTTGGGATGATGAAAACAAGAAGATCATTCAGAGTAGAGATGTGGTCTTTAATGAAAAGCTAATGTATAAAGACAGACATACATTGGAGAAAGTCCCTCAGAGAGACCCTGTATTTGTTGATATCAATAATAAACTTGATCCAAAATTCAAGAAATGCACATTTATTGGCTATGGCGAGGATGAGAGTGTGTAAACACTAGTGAGTTGAGTGTTGAGTGTAAACACTTGTAAGTGTTGTTTTTTTTCCCTAATAAAAAGGGTGTGCAGTAGCTCCGGAGATGTAGGCACAATTTCGTCGAACTCCGTTATCAAATTTTGTGTTGTGTGTTTGTTCTACTGGCATTTTAGTTGCGTAGAAATAGTCTTTTTTCCTAACATATTGAGTTTATGAATACTGGATCCAGTCATATGATAATGAATCCCAATATCTAATCCGGTGGATAACGTTAGAAGCAATCCAAATACTCAAAGATTACAAATTTCACGTTAGAAGCAATCCAAATACTTAAAGATTACGAATTTCACGTTAGAAGCAATCCAAATACTCAAAGATTACGAATTTCAGTCTGTTGACTCCTTATGTCTAGAGGAAGTGAAGTCCAAGACGAAGTTTAAAAGCCAATTTGAAGAACACAAAAAGCAAAACATGCCAGTTTCATCTCCGGTCTCTCGCCTCCTCCTCCACACATCATTTCTATGTCTCTTACTCTGTAATCTCCAAGTCCATGCCAAACCATCAGTCTCCTGCGTCTTATCCAGGCATCAGAGCCATTGAACTGGATCAAAACACGGTGGTTTCTTTCTCCTAGTTTCTTCTATGTCCCTTCTTATTACAAGCTGTTTGGTTTTGTTTTGATTATACATTCGAAACAGAATCATGAGTTCAAAGGGCATGGTTATTTTTTTTGTTTTTTAATTATTGGATTGAAATTCAAGTTTTCTGTGAAGAGAAACGTAAAATCTAGGTTCTGAAACTTTAGCTGAAGTGGATTTTTTTTATATTGATACTTAGAGATAGGAAATTAGCATGTTAAGCAACTGCTAGGTGTAGGTTTTGCGTGGGAACTGGTCAGTGACAATTTATGATTAAAAACCAAACTCATTCGGAATAGTTCAATCGTAAATATTTTGAATTAGCTAATTTTTTAATTTATTTTTTAGCTTTATAATAAAATTTATTTTAGTAATTCTAATTGTTAAAAATCAATCAACTTATTAATTAATTAGTTGATTTTCATAAACTAATCAATTTTTATAAACTAAAATAAATAAATTTTTATTTAACAATCTCCCTTTTTAATTAAACTTTAAATAAAGTACAATCTCTTTCAATTTATTTAATCTTTAACTGATTTTAAACCTTAAATTTCTTGTCCTTACCGATTTAATTCAGTATGATTTTTAAAACATTGTCTAAATGTATCAATTGTGATGGTGCTGGGCCTTTTTGAAGTGCACGACATGTCGAGACTTGGGATATTTAATAGACTCAGTTTATAAATTAATAGCTAAAATTTAATTAATTTAATTATTATTTGTAAATTTATAAATTTAACTTATGAAAACCTAAGAATTTAAATTTATAACTAAAGAATTGTTTATCTTGTTAGGAACAGAGAATTTAAGGATGATGATTGAAGTTTTCAAGAAGCATACAGGAGAGACAAAGGATTCTCTGTCTAACTTTATCCAATCAAAAAACATTGTCATTTCTGCTTAAATTTTAAGCGACCCCAATCACTTAATGTGTCTCTTCAAACATAACTGTTATAAGATAAATAAATGAAGATGAAAGCCTAACTTTATTATTCTGGTGTGTCTAACGTATATACACAAAGGAGTGAGGTTGATGAGAGAGAGAGGAAGTTTACAACAGAAATATATACAGGTATGACAGAAAAATATGCTAGTACAGAAGGTTGTTATACAAAAATGATGAGACGCAGGTGGTTGTTATAGTGGACATAATATTCCCTTATTATGCCCCCTTAAGATAGAGGTGGAACAATTCCGATCTTGGTGGATAGTGAAAAATGACGAGGCCCACTAAGTGCTTGGTGAGTCGGTCCGCAAGCTGTATGCTAGATGGAATATGAGAGACACGAATTGCACCAGAAGCAACAAGTTCATATACAAAGTGGTAGTCAATGGAAAGATGTTTCATACAAGAATGAAAGACAGGGTTACGACACAAATAGGTAGCGCCAATGTTGTCGAAGAGAATGTGAGGAGAAGATGACGTGGTGAAGCCAAGTTCCTTGATTATTTGCTGAAGCCATAGAACTTCAGTAGCAGTGGAGGCAATAGTGCAGTATTCAGCTTCAGTTGAGGACTTTGCCACAGAACGTTGCTTCTGAGAAGCCCAGGAGATGGGATTAGACCCAATGTAGGCAACAAAGTCACTAGTGGACCGACGATCAGTAGAGTCACCCACCCAGTCTGCATCATAGAAGGTCGTGAGGGTGAGAGAAGAAATGATTTAAGAATAATGCCCTGTTGAATTGTAGACTTTAGGTATCTTAGTATGCACTTGAGAGTCTGAAGATGATCATGGGTGGGAGATTGCATATGTTGAGCCAGGCGATTAACTGAGAAGCCGATGTCTGGCAGTGTGAGTGCAAGATAGTGTAGACTGCCAATCATGCTCCGATAGGTTGGCCCATCAGCTGGGGAAGAAGGATTGTCAAATTTGGTGGACAGAGACATTGGAGTAGAGGTAGGCTTGCCACTAATTATAGAGAATATATGCAAAATATCTCGGATGTAACCACATTGTGAGAGAAAAAGACCGTGTCGACAGGGAAGAAGCTCCAACCCTAGAAAATATTGAGGCATGCCAAGATCTTTAAGAGAAAAAGCTTTAGACAAGACAGTCGTAAACTTGTCAAGAAAAAGGGGACAATTTCCAGTTAAAAGGAGATCATCAATATAAACTAAAAAATAGGCTAGAGTCCCACCATGATTGCAGATAAATAAAGAAGGATCCGTAAGTGCATTGATGAAACCAAAGGAGGGGAGAAAAACGCGAAGAGAGTGATACCATGCAAGTAGGGCTTGTTTAAGCCCATAGAGAGGCTTGTTGAGTTTGTAGATATAATAAGGGAAGTTTGGATGAAGAAAACCAGTAGGTTGACGCATATATACTTTCTCATATAGTGATCTATGAAGGAAGGCATTGTTAACATCCATTTGCCATAGATTCTAGCCAGGAGAGAGACCAATGGTGAGAACCAATTTGATGATCTGAGGTTTGATCACAGGACTATAGGTCTCACAGTAGTCAATGCCGGGACATTGATGGAAGCCCTTGGCCAAAAGACGTGCCTTGTACCGGGCAATAGAGCCATCAGGATTTCACTTCATGCGAAAAACCCATTTGTTGCCAATGATGTTAAAGTGAGGGTGGGGAGGAACAAGGTCCCAAGTTCCATTAGAGAGAAGGGCATTAAACTCATCAGTCATGGCTTGCTTCCAGTGTGGTATCTCTGAAGCTTGGGAGATAGAGGTTGGTTTAATGTCACCAGGTAGTGGATACTGTTCAGCAGAGAAGGCAGTTTTTTGTTTGAAGATGCTAGCTTTTGCTCTGGTGACGATTGAGTGAGTGCCAAGAAGGTTGGGTGGAGGATGCTCCGATTGAGTGATGTCCAAACTTAGAGGAGAAGCCTGAGAACATGGAGACACTGCAGTGGAAGAGGGGACAGAAGAATGAGATTGACTGGGTCTGAGATAAGATGAGGTTGATGGTGAGGAAGAGTGGGAGGGGGTTGGGGTGGGCCGAGTAGGAGCAGTATCAGGAGAAGAAATAATAGACAAAGGAATAATGGTGTGAGGTGGTGAGATGGTAGTGGGAGAAGATGAGTTTAAAATGGGAAGGCTCGCAGCTGGAGTGGGTGTGGAGTCGAAGAAAGGATAAGTGTCTTCAATAAAGTTAACGTGCCTAGAGGAAAACAGCTTATGGCGTTGGAGATCATAACACAGATATGCACTCTGTGATGGAGAATATCCTAAGAAGGCACAAAGTGAGGATCGAGGAGCAAGTTTGTGAGGGGAATAAGGTTTAAGCCATGGGAAGCAGAGATAGCCAAAGGTGCATAATTTGTGGTAGTTGGGAGACTGACGAAATAAAACAGTGAAGGGTGAAGACTGGCGTAAGGTGGGAGTGGGTATTTGATTAATTAGATAGGCAGTAGTTTGAAGAGTAAAGGACGAAAAAAGTAAGGGAACATGGGCATGGTGGAGGAGGTAACTTGCTGTCTCAATAAGATGGAGGTGTTTACGTTTAGCATGCCATTATGTTCAGGTGTGTATGGGGGCGTAATGAGATGAGAAATGCCATGGGCAGATAAAAATGATCGTAATTTGATAAATTCACCACCATTATCAGTAAAGAAAGTTGTAATAGTTGAGTTAAATTGTTTTTCAACCAAGGCTTTAAACTTAGGAAAGACAGTGAAAACATCAGATTTATGTTTGATGGGATAAAGCCAAACATATCGAGAGAAATGATCAACAAATATAAAGTAGAATCAAAAATTGTCAATAGATGGAAAAGGAGTAGGTGTCCATACATCAGCATAGATAAGTTGTAATGGACATTCACTGGTAAGACTAGACTTGAAAAAAGGTAACTTATGACTCTTATTTTGAAGACAAGTAGTGCATGAGAGGGAGGAGTTGCTGGAACATGACAGGTGATGAGCAGAGAGAACTTTATGAAGAGTGTGAGAAGTAGGATGCCCAAGACGATGGTGCCAGCATGTAGGAGAGGGTGTAGAGGTGACAGCAAGAGCGTGTGGTGGGGATGAGTATAGCTTGTAAACATGGTTATCATTTGGTCCTTGAAGCAGTGTCTTCTCTGTTCCTAGAGCTTTCACCTTAAAACAAGTAGGAAAAAATTCAACAAAAACATTATTATAGTGCCAATATTATAGTGCCAAAGTTGAGAAACAGATAGTAAGTTGTGATTAATCCGTGGAATATAAAGAACTTTTAACAAGGTAAGGGAAGTCTGAGAAGAATGTAAAGTAGTAGTACCAGTATGATAGATTGGGAGGGTATTACCATTAGCAATGTGAAGATGATCCGAACCTGGATATACAATGGCAAGGGATAGATTGGAAAAATCATTTGTGATGTGATGGGAAGCACCGAAAGCTAATGATCTTGTGAAGGTTGCATATTAACAGCATGAGTAGATGGTTGTCGAATTTAAAGCAGAACTTGGCAATGTGACCTTGTTTTTCGCACCACTAACAGACATCTTGGCATTTAGGAGTGGATTGTTGCTGAGAAGTGTTGGATTTGGGTTGGGTCCCATGAGCAGAGAATTTCAACCAATTATTACCAAGTGAAGATCATTTATGAACATAGTGAGCAAAGAGGATGTTGTCTGAAGGTTTATCTTCTTTTTGTAGTTAAAGTTTATGGTTAAGGAGCTGTTCATAAATTTGGTCATAAGCGAGAGGTGAAGGATGTGCTCGCAAGACAGTGGCAATGTCTTTAAAATCTGGTCTTAGGCCAGATAAGCAGTAAAGAACAAGATCTATATCATCGAGAGGATAGCCAATCAGAGAAAGTTCATCAGCAAGAACCTTAATGGATCGAAGGTACTCCGAAATAGAGGCAGTGCCTTTAGACATAGAGGAGAGTTTCTCCTTCAGGTGGAGGACACGAAACCTAGAACGATTGGCAAAGGCAATGCGAAGTTGGGTCCAAGCTTTACGGGAGGAGGTGGCTTGCGAGATGATGGAGCGAGCATCAGTATCGCAAGAGCCTAAAAGGGCCAACAAGAAGAGCTGATCTTGTCGGAACCAATGAACGTAAGTGGGGTTCTCTGTTTCTTTACCATTAACGACACAGGTGGGAGAGGGTGGTGGAAGGGAACTAGTGATATATCCTTGAAGACCGTAACCAATAAGGAGAGACTCCATCTGTTTGGCCTAGGCTACATAATTGTTGGGATTGAGTTTAATGGGAACAAGAGAGGTGACATTGACGGTAACAAGTTCACCAGATGGGGAGTTGGAAGGGACGGTCTAGGTGGGAAAAGTGTCTGTTGAGGTTGAGATTGAAGAAGCCATTTTGACAGAAGATGAGGATCGAAGAAAGAGGTGCTCGTTGGAGCCTTTAATGCTCTGATACCATATAAGATAAATAAATGAAGATGAAAACTGAACTTTATTATTCTGGTGTGTCTAACATATATACACTGAGGAGTGAGGTTGATGAGAGAGAGAGAGAGGAAGTTTACAACAGAAATATATATAGGTATAACAGAAAAATATGCTAATATAAAAGGTTGTTATACAAAAATGATAAGATGCAGGTGGTTGTTACACTGGACAGAATATTCCCTTATTAACTGTCACGCCTGTGACATAAGTGTCACGTATATCACGAGCATGACACAAGTGACTCTTTTATATTTTTTATCATTTAATTTTAATTATACTACTATTAGTTTAATAAAAAATTAAATTAAATTTTAATTTTAATTATGCTACTATTAATTTTATAAAAATTAAAATTAAAATGATAAAAAAATAATTATGTTTGTATTTGTGTCACAGGCGTGACACTTATGTCACAAGTGTGACAAATATTTTATTTTTTGGTTATTATTTTAATTTTAATTTTTAAATAAAATTTATAAGGTAACAATTTTAAATTTTAAATTTTAATTAATTTATTAAAATTGTTTAATTAATTTATAAATTATAAAACAAAATATTAAATTAAATTTAAAAATTGATTAATTTTATTATTATTATTTTATTAGCCCGCATGCATATTAGTGCAATATTAAACATCTTGTATATTTATGATAAAGTTTTTTTTACAGAGAATGCTTGGGAGATGCATATCAACTATACAATATATCATGTATGAGGAATAATTTATTTTGATTTCAATAACTTATTTTAATTGATTAATTTACTAAAATTGTTTAATTAATTTATAAATTATAGAAAAATATTAAATTAAATTTAAAAATTGATCAATTTTTTATTATTATACGTTCTATGTCCTATGTTTTTATTAGATTTATAAACTTAGTTTTTTGTAAAGATAAATATCTAAAATCCAAATTCCTATGAAAATATTCAAAAAGATACTAAGTGTTGGCCCCCGAATTCTTTTTTGACTGAATATACATGTTTTCAAATTTTATTTTGAGGTTTAGATTGAATTGTGGTTTGTAGGAGGGTTTTATTAAAATAAATGGAATAA
>JANZLC010000002.1:877795-892014 GCA_026413385.1 Erythroxylum gracilipes
AAACCAATCAATTCTTTTCTCATCAACTTTCTTAAAGCACAAAAACATCTCTAACACAATACATATACAAAAACACTCATTGAATTTCTTTTAATATCTCTAAATTTCTACTTAAAGATCGGGGTCCAACAATTCACCTGTTTGTCATGTAAACTCCTAACCATTTCTTTAGTTAATCTTAGCTTAAAAGAAGTGTCTCTTTATTTACAGATCGCAGTGTTTTTTGTGACAGAATCTGTGTGATTGTGTTTGATATGTTTGGTAATTGACTAATTGCATTAGCTATTAACTGATAGTTAATTATATCAGCTGATTTGACCAACAGATAACATCAGTTGTTTATTAACGATGTATGATAAAATTAGTTGTTTAATATTAATTGTTTATGTATAAATCAAAATTTTAATTTAATATAATATTTTTTATATAATTTATAAATTAATTAAATAATTTTTATAAATTAATAAATTTTTAAATTTTTATGTTAAAAATTTTATTTAAGAAATTAAATAAAAACTGAAAACATGTCAGTGTCACAGCTGTGATACAAATACAAACCAAAAAATGTAATTATTTTATTTTTATTTTTTAATAAAATTAATAATAGCATAATTAAAATTTAATTTTAATTTAATTTTTATTAAACTAATAGTAGTATAATTAAAATTAAAAGGATAAAAATAAAAAATAAAAAGACTCTTATGTCAAGCCCGTGACAATTATGCTGTGCAAGTGCAAGTTAAGTCACTTGCACAACCTCCAACAACGAAGTTTTTTTAATAAGACAGGATTAGACAGAATAATGTTAGACTAAGGATTTGGACTCGTACGAGAGAGGATGATCCAAACTTTTTGTTTAGACCTTTCATATGATTTCACTCTTTTTAAAGACCACATTTATTGTTTTAATACACAATTAATTATCCTAAAATAAATTTAACATTGTTAGTAAAGAATCAGATATCGAATTTGAATTTAAGAAAAAGTTAGTCTAAATTTTAATTAGGGTTTGAATAATTATTTAATTTTCTTAATTCATCAAATTTAAAAAAATATCAAAGTTTTAGCAATAAATTAGAATTAATTTATTAATTTTAAATCAAATCAAATATTTGTTGTCATCCATCACGTAATTGATTGTTGGGTAATCAAATAAACTTTACATTTAATAAGTAATTAATTGATCATGGGCTTATTTATATTATTTATATAGCATCCATTTTTTGCTTTTTAAAAATAAATCTAAAAAAAGATTATTTTTTAAAAAATTATAAATTTTTTTTGATAATTTTTGAAGAGTAAAAACTCTTAAAATTAGATAAACTAAAATTACTTTGGGTCTTCTAGAGATGACAATCAATCTGACAATTTTTGCTGGGGTTGGGCTCAACTTGAGTTTTAGCATAACCAGGCTCATTCAGTTAGCTCATCTCAACCTAATTTTTTAAATTAAAATATTTTTTTAATAAAACGATGATATTTTTTTAATAATTATCAACCTTAGGTTAGATTGGAATAGGTAGTTCTTCGGCCCTAGGTAGTTTGAACCTGATTCTCAATTAAATCATATTCTTATGTGAACCTCCGAATAGTGAGATCGCCCTAAACCAGGTTTTATTATTAATATCTCCTACTAAGGAATAGATCTTCTATTCTGATTACATTATTCTATCCTATTTTATTAAAACTTATTCATATATTAGTGCGGGGTTATATAAATATATGAATGACATTTATTAATCCAGAGTCAGAACATATAAAAGAGAGGTTTCATATGCTTCTATCATGATTTAAATGATGATATGACTTACGTTTGTTACTAAACAAAAGATGAATAAAATAAAAGAGAGATTTTCTACAAGCTCAAGATTGGCTCCACACAAATCTTCACCGGTATCGCCAGCTTAATGGTCTGTCTTGGAATATCATTTTTGGTGTTGCTGTTGGTTTATGTGGACTTGGTGGAATAAAGCAATCTTCGACCCCCACGCTTCCTGGCCGACTTCTCCCACTGACAACATATTAGCCTGTGTAGCCCAAATACAGCAAGCCATAGCTAGTTTCCACCGTACCGTTCCTGGCCACCGCTCTCGGCATGAGCAACTTATCGGATGGTCCACACCATCTCCTGGCTGGGTAAAACTCAACACAGACGGCACCTGCAAACGATCCCCTCCTTCCGCCTCAATGGGCGGCCTTATTTGTGACAGCACTAGGGCTTGGAAGGGCGGATTTGTTCAGAACTTAGGTTGGTGCTCTCCATTTGCAGCAGAACTCTGGGGTGTATTATCCAAACTCAACCTAGCCTAAGAACTCGGTTATCGCCAGGTGGCTTTAGAACTGGACTCTCAAGTGTGGTTAGCCTCTTATCAGACTCCGCCCAGCGCACCACTTCCCTAAACCCTCTCATTGCTAGCATTAATGAGTTCCTCAATCGTAACTGAGTTGTACGCACTCGACACATCTACTAGGAGGGTAATAGGTGTATCGATTAACTTGCTAATTTCACAGTAACTTGTAATTTAGGACTCACCACTTTTGTTAACGTCCCCTCCGGCTGTCTTCCCTTCCTCTTAGAGGACAGATCTGGGATTGGCATTCTTAGATTTATTACGTAAGTTGTACTGTTTTATTTTCCGATTAATGAAAAAAAAAGAGAGAGATTGTATCTCTCGGGCGTAAATATCAACTGTCGGTAACGGGTGCTTCTTATCGGTAGTACAATTAAACGGATCTCCACAGATCAGCGGCTGAGATTTTGGCACCTCCCCTTTGAATACGTCAAGGTCCGTTTGTTTTAGTAGAGCGAAAAAGCGCGAAAGGTCACATCCGTCATTCAACAATCAACAACAGAGCAATGGGACAAATACTAACGGAAAAAACAGATTTTGTCGGTGAAGCTTCCGCTGTAAAAGAACCACCACATTTCGATCCAAAGTTATTGTTCTCCGGTAAATTCTGTTCGTCGCCGATTTGTTCCATATCCAACTCGTGCTCTTTGAAGCTTCTGTTTCGTACTACATTTCACTTGCATGAAACAGAGCCATCGTTAGAACTTAAAAAAGGCCGGCTCTGAGGCATATTCTTATAGTAGCGGAGACATTTATGCTCTGTTCTGTAAAACCTAGAGTCCTTCTCTAAACCTTTACAAGCATTAGGTCGATGGGGCAAGTTTTGGGTTTGATTTGGTATTGAGAATAAAGTAGTGGAGCGAAGATGAGAGATAAATCAGGGTCTAGAGGGTGGTGTGGATGGTTTATAGCGCTGGTTGTATTGGCAGTGGTGGTTACTGCCGTTGTTTTAGCTGTTAAAAGAAAAGATTATCACAAATCCGACGAGTTGGGTCCTGTTCCTGGGCCTCCTGGCGCCATTGAGAAGAGGTACTCCGACGCTCTTAAAGTTGCTGTGCAGTTCTTCGACGTGCAAAAATGTACTCTCTCTTACTCATTTTAATCTAAGCAGTTCAGATGGTGGTTAAAATTTGTTTTTGGAGATCGGACTAAGGATCTTTCGAGCTATTTTGGTTTGGTTTCTGATTAATTGTGTAAATACGTAAGCATTTTTGTATATAAGGAAGCAAAAGCAATGTGTTTTCTGTGTTAATAATGAAGTTTAAGGTGATAATTTCATGGATGCAGCTGGGAAGTTGATGGATAATAAGATTTTATGGAGAGGAGATTCTGGTCTTAAAGATGGAAGTGAAGCGAAATTGGACCTATCAAAAGGGATGTATGATGCTGGAGACCATATGAAATTTGGATTTCCAATGGCTTTTACAGCAACTGTGTTGTCTTGGGCCATTCTCGAGTATGGAGATCAGATGGCTGCTGTGAATCAACTAGAACCTGCTCAGACCTCCCTCAAGTGGATCACTGACTTCCTCATAAATGCACATCCTTCAGATAATGTGCTCTATGTTCAGGTATGTGGAGGTTCATATGGTTATAAATTCATCGACTCCGGATCAGTTTCTATGTGACGAAGGCATGTATTATAATCAATTTTCTTATTTCTGGTCAGGTTGGTGATCCTATAGCAGACCATAACTGTTGGAACAGGCCTGAAGACATGACTGAGATAAGGCCTCTTCCACAGGTGAATACATCATCTCCAGGAACAGATGTTGCAGCTGAAACTGCAGCGGCTATGGCTTCTGCAGCTCTGGTGTTCAAAAATGATACAGAATATTCAAACACCCTTCTTCAACATGCCAAGAAATTGTTTGCTTTTGCTGATAAATATAGAGGTTCTTATAGTAAGAGCATACCAGAAGTCCAGAGCTATTATAATTCAACAGGATATGGAGATGAGCTTCTCTGGGCAGCTTCATGGCTTTATCATGCAACAAATGATAAGTCATACCTTCAATTTGTGACTGGACAAAACGGAGAAGACTATGCAAATTGGGGGAGTCCTACTTGGTTTAGTTGGGACAACAAACTTGCAGGAACACAGGCATTTCACATTCTCTTTTAGCATAAAAGATCAGATGATTTTGGTTATTTAACAGAAGGAAAATAAAAAATCATGAATGTTTGGTGCAGGTTTTATTGTCACGTTTAACCTTCTTTAGTGAGAAAGGCACATCAAATTGGGGTCTTTTAAGGTACAGGAAAACAGCTGAGGCTGTTATGTGTGGACTCATACCAGATTCTCCAACAGCCACAACCAGCAGAACAGACGGTAAAAATTTCCTTCTCTGATGCTTTCTTTGTATTTGCCACTCATATTTGTGTTACTTGAGTTGTTCCTTTCGTTCCAGGTGGTCTTATATGGGTCAGTGAATGGAATGCTCTGCAGCATCCTGTTGCTTCTGCATTTTTAGCTGCTCTTTACAGTGACTACATGCTTACTTCCAGGACTCCAAAGATATCCTGCAATGGAGTTTCATATGGACCATCAGACCTTAGGAAATTTGCCAAATCCCAGGTACTATGATCTCCATCCATCTGATTATTATATATTTCCTAAAATGGAAGTACAAAATATAAAAATTTAGGTGATTCGATTAATTGATACGATCTATATCTATAAATAAAGAAATATATTTCTTTATATAATGTATTTATAAAGTAATTGTCTAGTGAAACTGTGAACGTCTTTCCAGGCTGATTATGTCCTGGGAAACAATCCTATGAAAATGAGCTATCTTGTTGGGTATGGTGACAAGTACCCTCAGTATGTGCACCATAGAGGAGCTTCAATCCCTGCAGATGAAGCACCAACCTGCAAAAAAGGCTGGAAATGGCTTGAAGCAAAGGACCCTAATCCTAATGTAGCTGTTGGAGCTCTCGTAGGTGGACCATTCCTCAACGAGACGTATGTTGATGATCGGAACAACTCGATGCAAGGAGAACCGACCACATACAACAGTGCGGCCATTGTTGGGCTCCTTTCTAGTCTGGTCACCATATCTTCTGCAGTTCAATCCTTCACCTGATCAATGGTTTTACTTACTCTATTCATTGTTTGTATTATATGTAGTCGCATGCTTTGGTCAGCATCTATTCATATTAACAATAACTTTTTCTTGTTAATACGTTGACTGAATTAGATTGGACTATTTTTATCGGATAAACTCAAATTGGCTCAAATTCGATCAACTTAAATTTATTTCTATTTAACTCAAAGTTAAGTTCAAAACTATTTATCATTTCAAGTAGTGATAAACACATGCTTTAATATTTAAACCAAACCAGTTTATCATCTTTATTGGGTATAGAATAGATTTGTTTCTCTTTCTTCCTACAAGCTACAAACAAAATTGTTACATATTTTTTGTTTTATTTCTTTTGGAACAATCACAAACACTCCATAAGGAGGAGTTTGTAGATTTATCTTTTTTCATATCTTCATAAAAGATTGTTGAATCATATGATTAAGAATTTTATATTTCACATATATCCGTTTCAACTAGTATTTTGATTTTTCTGTTTGAGTTGTACGAGATGAAATTCTTTAATACGGTTTAATTGGTCTGGGATGCTTTTACCTTGAAAAATCATATAGTTATTTAAGGGGGAGTTAGCTGCCACACCTACTAACTCCTCAATCCGGAGTTCCCCTGCGGGGGCGACGGTAGCTGCTGAATTTTTTACTGATACATAGACAACTGTAAGGACCATATTAACCATTCAAAATCAAATTACAAATTCTATTTAAATTATTAAGTGATAAGCTGTGAGCACTTAAGCCTCTGTCTTTGTCAAATATGACTAAGAATCTTCAATTGTATAACGTTATCGTGCGAATATAGTACTGTAGAACCTCTCCTGTCAATTCTCATTCAACTTTGACCTGCAACTCTGAGAATAGAAAAGATAAGGACATCAGAATTATACTCCTTTTATCTATCACAGCCGTTGAAAACAAATCCAATGGCCACTTCCTTTGACACGTACTGGGTTCCACACAGCAGAAGAGCAGAGCCCTACCAGGAGGGGACAAACGTCACTCACTCCTTATCTTCCTTCCAAGACCTGAAAGGCTAGCAGTACCCGGACCAGTACTAGCCAGCCGTGGCGTCCTACAGTGTAGGTACCACATGTGTAGCTGTCAGCGGCCTTTCTTGTACGGTCAAGGACCATTATCGTTTATTGTACTCGTCAATTATTTTAGGCAAAAGTCACGTGACAGGTCGTGTTCATCTTTTTTTTTTTATGAAACAAAAATAAATTACTTTATAATATAAGTGATGAACTCTTTTTATTTTTTAACAGAAAGAACTCGCACTAGCTGAGTAAGTTATATTAGATAATTCCTGTAAGACATGCTCAATCGAGAGAGCGTAAGTAAGAGGAATTGAATATAATACCGTTTGATCTTATACCCCTCCACCAATTCGACTACCTTTAGGGGGCGTGAAGAACTCAATAATATTTGAAACTTAATATTTACATTAAATAATATAAATAAGTGAGAAGGGTTTGAACCAAAATACTATTATAAAGCTTAACATCAAATTGTAAACCATAAAACAAAACAAATTAGCTCATGTAAACCTTAGAAATTTATTTATTATATATTTTAAAAGTAACTAGTTATGTAATTGGGGATTGATAAATATAGTAATTATCAATATTATAAATAATTAATGATTTTTTAGAAATAAAAAATTCTAATAACTATTGAAATATACAAATTTTTATTACATTTAATTTTGTTTTCCTTATTATATGGATCTATCAGAAATAACCTTGAAAAGATCTCTTCAAATTTTACGTTTCAGGGAAACTTTTATTGAATAGTCGTTAATATTATTATCAAGTAAAAAAATTAACATATTAATAATTGACCTTCATTTTTCAGGTCATACTCTTAGCATTAAAAATTGAATAATTATAAAAACATTGTCAATAATATTAAAAGAAAAAAGAAAGGAAGAAAGTTTTTTTTTTAAGGAAAGAATATAATCTACAGTTTAACTAAAAGATCTGCAGATTTGGTGGAGCTCACATCTACATGGTTGTGCGCACTAAAATCTATGGTCTATCATCCAATCATTACAAAGTTGATGATCACAAAGATTCCCAAGTCAACGGGCAATATCTGCTCTTAAGGAGTAACCAAATTGCTGCTCCATTTCCCAGTTTAGCTTGGAGGCGACATCACAGTGCTTGGGTTCGTACTCCTGGTCAAAATATATGAACGGTTCAGATATTTTGAAATAACTTTAGATTAATGATCAGTGTTGCACATGTGCCAAGTGTGTGGTTGTGATTGGGCAGAAAGATCTAAAATTTGTACCTCAAGCTTTGACATGAGTTCTTGGGCAGTTTGGGCAGAGACAATAATGTGACGGGCAGCTGGGCTAACGAAGCCCTCGTCAACAGCTTTATCGATGAATGATAAAAGCGAATCGTAGTAGCCATCAACGTTCAACAACCCTACCTGAAAATCCAAATTATTAAATTATGTAATTTAAATAATTTTATTACCAAGTAAATATTACCCAGTTTTGTTTTGGAGATTAAACGGTGGCGTTTACAGATGATAAATACCGTTCAAAGTTGGTGAAAAATGAGGACAAAACCGTACCGGCTTGTCGTGGATTCGTAACTGAGCCCAAGTGATGACCTCCAGGAGTTCTTCCAGGGTTCCATAGCCGCCTGTTCATGGAGTTCTGAGTAACCCTGAAGAGAAAATCATGGGACATATACGAATTTAGAGGGGATTTATGAAACCTGGAAGAGCTATAAAAGCGTCAGCTTGACGAGACATTTCTGCTTTTCGCTGGTGCATTCCTGATACAGCTCTTACTTCTCCTACTGTCTCTCCTGTGATCTGTTGTTTTTTTCACGGAAAACACCAAGAACTGAATGAAAACTTCCTTTTCGAGTAATGTTCCAAGTTTCAAAATCAAACCTTTAATATGGTTCTTAGCTTTTTTTACGTACCTCTCTTGGCATCAGAGTCTTTGGTATCACTCTGCAACAAATTTGACAGAGGAAGAAGAAGAATCATTAGATTATCATCAGAAGTTCTCAGAGAAAGAGGTAAAAGAGAAAGGAACTGTATAAGCTTACCCCAACACATGACGGCCACCAGCATACACAGCCTGTGAGACCAAACCCATGAGACCAATACTACCACCTCCATAAACCAAGTCGATGTTCCTTTCGACCTGCAACAATCAGCTCACTTGTTCAATCTATCAATCTAACAGTAATATTCTTTCTTCAACAATCAGAAAAAACTAAGATCCAATCATTCGATCCCATCAAATCAGAACCAACAGAAAAACCAGTAAGCCAGCTAGATTCTGCATTAAAAAGGTTGTTCAGAGGGTTAGTACTTAGTACAGTACCAGTTGTTGGCCAAGTTGTATAGCAGCAAGCTGGTAGCTAGGATTCTTGCCAGGGCTGCTTCCGCAGAACACACAGACACGTCTGAATCTTGATTTCGTCGAAACCAAACGTTGGTTTTGGTTTTCCATAGCTGCAAACGTCTGAAATCAAATGTGTGTTTGTGCTTGATCTGGGCTTTCTGTTGTAAGATGTGTCTGAGATTGAGCAAGACAGAGACAGAGAAAGAAGCGGAAAAGAATGTGTTTGTTGTGATAGACACTCAGCTTTCTGTTTTTAAAGTATTGAGGTGAGGCAGTAATTGTTCTTTTTATATGGTTTTATATCAAATCAATGTCCCAATGCCACTGCAAGTCACATAAGTAACACACAATTTTTCTACCTATTTAATATATTTTAATCCAAGGAAGGTTTAGATTTAATCTTTTCATCTTTTTTTTTTTCATTCTTCACATGTTCTTATTAGCTTAATGTGAAATGTTATTGACTTTATAATAAGACTAAAGGTTTTTATAATATTTAAAACATCAGACAGAAAGCTAAACGAATAAGACATGAAGATTTAATCTAGTATTAAATCGTCATAAAATCGGTTAAATATTAAAAAATTGAATAATTTAAAATAAGATTAAAGAAGAATATCACTAATTTAAAGTTTAATTAAAAAATAGACTTTTAAATAAAATTAATTATTTTATTTTAGTTTATAAAAATTAATTAATTTATAAAATTTGACTGATTAATTAATAAATTTTATTAAAATTTATTAAAATAAAATGAAAAGAAAAGGTTAAAAACTAAATTAAAAAGCTGATAAATTGAAAATTTTCACAATTAAATCGCCCGAGTTTAATAAAAAAACTTATAATTAAAAAATTAAAGTAATGTTAAAATTATATATTTGAATATATATAAAATTTTAAAATTATATATTCTACATAATAAATAAATAAATAAAATAATAGCCTCTATTCAAATAAGTGCTTAGGATTTAAAAATTAATGCTAATAAATTTGAGTTGAGCTCTAATTATATTTAAAGAGTCCGGACAGAGTTGGACCCTGTGAATTGAAATGTGTATTTAACAGGTTACAGCTGTAACGGTGGTTACATATGGGTCAATGTCTCATTGCTTGGACTAGACACGTAAACGACCTTTCTTTCTTACCCCTTCATTTCCATCTTATTAGAATTTGCAGTTTTTAATGAAACCACTCTTAGTTTCGATGTATATATTTTTTAAATTTGGAAACGACTTAAATTTGATTAATTTAAATTCAAGTCTAATCAATTTTAGTGTAAGATAATATTATTTTTAAAATGTAGTGCGTAACACGAACTCAGTTATAAATTCAGGGTCGAAAGTGAAAGAGAATGATTAACGAAAATATGAAAATATCTTATTTCAGTTTTATAAATTTCAACGAGCCTTTTGAAACTAAAATAAGTTCGTTTTCTTATCGATCTTTAAGAAAGTTGATCACAGGAACCGTCAACGTCTTTTTGCAACTTTCTTAGTACGTGAACCTTTTGACAAATCAGAAAATCCGAATGTTCACGAATTGCTTAGACAATTATGAAAGACCTTAATCTTATATATATAGTTTTCATATCAAAATTTGTCGGCCTATTTTTTTCTTCAGACTTCAGTCTATTAATTTAAATCACATATCGTGCTATTTTATTATCTTTTAATCAGATCAAATCGATTCCCATGCATTGGAATTGAAATACTAATCGTACTTTCTTATTTAATAAAAAATAATATTCATTATGCGGTGATTCAAATAGTAAGAAATGACCTCCAAAATATTTCATATTACTTTTAACTTTTTTTAGTTTTATTTTTTAATTATGTTAAGCCATGATTTAACTTTGTATCTAGTTTTATTATTGATTATTTGAATGAAATTTATTATTTTGATTGGATTTCTCAAATAAATTACTTAAACCATGTAATTAATGAGTTAAATATGATTAGAGCCCAGATAAATCTGAGTCAAAATTAGCATTAAAGTTAGATATAATTTTCAGCTGACCGATACTACATGAAACTGACACGAAAGAGAAAGGCCGACCAGGCACCGAATTTTACCTTTTCCCTTGTCCTGTGAAACTTCAAGACATAACCACATGCCACCATGAATCGTGGAACTTGTTTTTCCAAAGGCTGCGTGTCAATGTTGTACTATGACTTATTACCAAAAAAAAAAAAAATTGTACTATGACTTCCACATGATTGTCAAATTAGGGCTTTTATGTATAATAATAATAATACTACTGCTACGAAAAGGGTTAGGATAAGAAACGCTCAATTTTTCGTGTTCTTGTTATAGTTAGGCAATCTTTCCCGGATAATTCGTCCATACAAAAAAGAAATAATAAATCAATTAAATTTTGGGAGGCTTCATGAAGGGCTTCTTTAGGAGTTAAATCAAATAAGAAATGATACTCTAAATCACAAAATTATAGTGAAATATACAATCAACCAACATTGATCGAATTTAAAACAAAGTTAGAAGAAATGGTTTGATCCTCTTATTTTTCTTTCTCGAACCAGGAGATCCATGAATTGAGATCCCCAAAATCAACACAGGTGGGTAGGTAAAGAATACCTAGGAGCGTGAGACAACTCTCTTTAAGGAATTCAACAAAATAGCCTCGTAACTTCGAGAGAAGGGGTGTCTCCTCACAAAGGGGGTCGCAGTGATCAAACTTGGGAGATTGTTTACCAAAAACACAGGTCTCCGCAAAGTTGTAAGATCATGTATGGGGGCTGACGCCTGCCCAGTGCCAGAAATTATTATTATTGTTGTTGTTGTTGTTTATTTGTTTATTGCATGTATTTGGTAATTTATAAATTTAAAACTTAGTTTACATATTTAATTAAAGCATATGTTCAAAATTTTAATTTTAGAAAACCTAAAAACAACTATGAGACTTTAACATTTAGAGGTTCTTACAAAATCTCTTTCAAGAACTATTACACGTGATTTTGAACATTATTTTCATGTTTTGTACGTGACAAATTGTTAAACTCCAACATTAAAGAACATCATACGTGATTACTTAGTAAACTAATTTTTAGGAAATTTAAGGTAAATCCATACTATTGGCAAAGTGGTTTTGTTGGTTTGTTAAGTCAATTCAACTGTTCTTATCCAATTAGATCATATAGAAAGCTTTACCTTAAACTTATCAAAGGTGGGTTGGTCGGTAGTTGCCTCGTGTTTCGCTGCATTCCACACTTCATAGTTTTAATATGCAATTATGTAAGAGAAAAGTCCGTGAACGTGACTTTATTCCTTTTTATATGCCTTTGCTTCTCAACGTGGATTACCCATTTTGGCTTAAATTCTCATTTGACCTTTCAAGGTAATAAAGTCTGCAAAGAAAGAAACAAACAAACAAACAAGCTCTCCTACAAGGAATGGTACGGAAACTATTTGTATAAAGGAAAAAGGAGCTTTTGTTGGTGGTGGTTGGAAGAGGGCATTAAGCAAGACCTTGATTTAGTTGGTGATTCATATCTCTTACAATAACAACAAAACTCAATAAATATAATTTAGACGTGCTCAATGATTAATAGATCACGTAACTTCATTATTTATTTTTATAAATTAAGAATTTAGGAAATATATTTTTTACAACTATCCTCTTAAAAAAATTAAAAAAATTATAATTTCTTATTAGGTCTCAAAATTATAATCTTTTAAAAGACTCTCGAGGAGGTATCATCTATTAATTGAACCACCTCCTTACTAACTATCTACCAACATCAATCATATAATTAATGAAATTGAAAGTTAAATTCATTTTTTATATCTTGACTTTGTAATACATAACACAGACCTCATTACGTACCCAGGATTATACGTAAAAGAGTAAAATCGAAAGAAATGCGGAATATCTGATTTCGGTTTCATTATGTGTTTTGAAGCAGTTTTTAATGCTGTAACGAGTTCCAATCCTCTCGGGATAGTTGAGAAAGTTGTTCACCGATACTCGGTTTAGGCCTTTCTATAGTTTCCTTAATACGTAAGTTCTCTTAACGGGTCAAAGAACTGTATGCTTATGATTGATAGGAGTAACTATATGAGACTTTAATCTTTATATAACTTTCATATCAGGCTTTCCCGTCACAAGGTCGATATAGACTAGGTCCACACTAAAAGATATTCATTTTTCACTCGGACTTCAACCCATTAATCTAAATCATTTATTGGGTCACTTTATTACCCTTAATTAGACCAAATTACATAACTTAACTAATAATTTATTAAAAGCCAAAATTACAATTAATAGTTATCCACTTAATAGGAAAAAGACAATTGTCCCTAAGGACAAAAATGTCTAATAGACTTAACTCAGACACTTGATCGAATTTGTTTTAAAATTAGTTAAAATATTCTAAAATAAAGCCTATTTCAAAATTTAATTAATTCAAAATTTTATTTATTAATTTAAATAAAATCGAGTTAAATCGAATTTGATTTACAAACCCTAATTGCTCTCCCCTCAATGTGACCATTTAAGAGCTGCAAAGTCATATTTAAACTATAGTCTCTATGTTAAATTATTAATTTCTATGTTAAGAAAACAAATGGGCTTAGAACTGATGAATAGAGTTGACACAGAACATATGACTCAGAGAATCTCATCCTTGGAACTGAATCGCTCCAAATCATTTCTTATGTATTGTTGTTTTCATAGGTTACAGAGATTCCTAAGAAGTTGATTGATTGATTAAAGTCATTTGTTTTAATGATTGATCAAATCTAACGGTTAAAGCTAATCTATCTAATCTAAAGGACAAAGATTATAAGAAAAGATCCGTATCTTTGTGGGATTTTAAGGATTAAAAAAAGCGATAACAATTAAAGTAGGAACATGGGACTAGCTCATCTATAGTCCACACGTGTGTCTTGTCACCGCTCTTATTCCAAACTCCTGACGGTCCGTACACAAACCGTTTCAACCAACTTTCTAGATCTCAAAAGGTGGAATCGTCCACCCTAGGCGCCCCCACACTCCGACCCGATAGAGTTGTGAGGGGGGTAAATCATGGTCTGATCTCAACCAACTTTCTAAATTCTGCTGCATGTAAAAATAAAATGGGCTTTTGTTAATTATTATAATAATATTATGAGACATTTTCTTCATATGCCAAAATCATAAGCATATACAAATTTACCCAGTTTAAAATTCCGCAATGAAGCAGAGTCTGAAAAAGTCCGATAGTACACTGCCTTACCCTTACATAAAAGAGAGGTTGTTTTCATAACCATTTATATTTATTAAAATTTGAACTCAGAATATCATGCCCTACATTTTGGCTTTAAGGGGGCGTTTGGTTTGAGGGTTTGGGAATGAAGGAATGGAATAATTACAAAAAGTAGTGTTTGCTTTGGGGGT
>JANZLC010000002.1:893043-906052 GCA_026413385.1 Erythroxylum gracilipes
ATTTATTATCTTTTTTTATTATTATTAATTTTATTATACAAAATTAATTATCTTATTATTATTAATAATAATAACAACAATATTATTATTGATATTAATACAGAAACCCAAGTTACAAACCAAACATCATTTTTTATACCCATTCCTATTGCCATTCCCATTCCCATTCCCATTCCCTTCTACTATTATACCCGTACCCATTCCCAAATCCATGCTCAAACCAAACGCTCCCTAAATCTTCTATTCCGCTTTTGCTCTACCCATGTGTTCCAAACATCAAATTTTCTCCCTCCTAATTATTGCGGTTAAATGCTGTTTGGAACATGACCACAACAAAAACGAAACAAGAGATTTAAAGCCCCCCATTTTTTACGTTTTAAGGAGCTTATTCAAATCCAATGAATGTTAGCAATCTTAATTTTTTATTTAATATACACATTAAGAATTCTAGTTATTAAAGAAAAGTTCCATTAAAAAAACTAAACTATATTTTTTCTATATAGGTTTTCTATGAAAGCTCGCAGGATAAGCTGATAAAAGAGAAAAGGATTCAGACTAACCCGGTTCATGTCTATCGAAAAGGGATCTCAAGCTTGACCGCAGACTCGTAAAGCTCTATTTGAAAAAACTAAACTAGTTTATTTTTTTAATTGAGTAAATGAGTCAAATATGTCAATTTTATAGCATACAAACCAAGTGTCGATTACATCAGTATAGCACCTTCCGAAATTGTAAATCCTGAACTTGTATAAATGGAAAGAATTACATCACCCCGAGAAGCTACAGCACAACCTCAAGACTACATAGTTCGAGTAAATATCTGCATATTACTGACCATATCCACGAGGCGGAGGGCCACTATTTGCTGTATAGAATGGTGGTGGTCCTGGATGCCTCCAACTTGCTCCAATGTGTGGTTGCCGATATGGCCCTCTATAGGGTTCACCAGCAGAAGAAGGCAACAGCCTGCCATTAAATCCAGGTGGCGATGGTGGTTGCATCCTAGACGATCTTGAATTGGCATGTCGGTTGCCGATTCCTTGATTGTGATCTCTATAGGGTTCACCAGCAGAAGAAGGCAACGGCCTGCCATTAAATCCAGGTGGCGACGGTGGTTGCATCCTAGACGATCTTGAATTGGCATGTCGGTTGCCGATTCCTTGATTGTGATCATACCCTCCAAGAATCCTCTGGTTAGGTGCTGGGAAAAACCCAGTACTCCACTGCCCTTGACTACCACTTCCATAAGAATAGTCTGGTTGGTAACCCTCATAACCACTTCCAGACGACGTTTGTGCTGTAGGCTCGTACATATAACTTGATCCCCCGTTAAAATGATATTCTGATTGATACGAATGCCTTGGATGTTGCCAGCTTGATTGGCTACCTCTTTCATGATAAGGTTGAGATCTTCTGTTAGGGGGGATGGTACCAAACCAAGTATAGGGTTGCCTAGAGCCTTGGTCATAATGAGTGGACATATTTGAAAATGGCAGGTTATAAGGATGAAAATTATCGATTCTGGATTGTGGCACTCTAACGTACCCATCATCTTGGAACCCATTCGAGATATACGAATATGGTGGGACATGGGACGCCGCACCATAATACGGTGAAGGGCCAGGCACATGCCCATTGCGGTCAACCTTCAACTGTAAACTGTTAATGACAAGTCGATGGGATGCCTCTCCAAGCTGACGACTGGAAGTAGGTCCTGGGAGGTTTTGCCTGAGGAACAAGAATCAACCACATCCTTAGTGATAATAGTAAGAGGACAGAGTGAAAAGAAATTGAGCACTATATCTTGTATTTCCATTCCTTTGCACTGAGGTCCTTACCTTTCTTGTTCTCTAGGCCTTCTCCCAGAATCTTCATGCCATAACACAGGTTCAGGTTTCAAATCCCCAGCATTTATAATCTATATGAAAGAAAAGCATGTCAGTCAACATTAAATCAATCAAGTGACGCAAATCTTCAGCATCCATTAAAATTGATAATTGAAACCACCAAGCAAATAATTAATGTTTCAGCTAAGAAGAATGATAAATTTCCAAATAAGCGTATTTGAAGAATATTGTTAGTAGGGGTAGCAAAAAGGCACAGGATTAAAGTTAACACTCAAAGCCCAATTTGAACGGACTTCAAGCAGGGCTCGAGTCTAAATTAAGAATTCCAGGCTTCAAGCTCTACCCAAACCTGGGATTTCTGGTCCTAAGTCCGAGTGGGTAGGGTTGAATAGTGAAAAAAAAATTGGGCTGGCCTGGCCCATTGCTATCCTTAGTTGTGAGTGAATATTAAAGCTGTATAAAAAAAGCTCAGCTGACTAGATGAGAGCCAATTACATGGCTTGAATGCAGTTGGCTAATGATGTACATTAATCGAAAGTCCATAAACAAGCTTCAAAAATGGCTTCAAATAGCAGAAACATTCATTAATAGTAAATGTATAAGCAGAAGTTGAATGGTTGTTTCAAAAACATATGGAGGAAGTAGAAATCTTTAGATAAATAACAGCTTCTGCCGTAACAAGAATGACAAGCATACTGAGTACAAGTATTTTGAATCACGAGTGTGCATACCTTTTTAGGGAATACAACTCCAACAGGAGGTCTAGTAATGTGTTTATGCGGATCGGGAAGCCTATACATTGCACATCTGAATTAAGAAGTTAAAACCAATGTAAAAGTTAATAACATAAACCATTGACAGACCACGTCAAAAGGACGTGAAAGAAAAATAGAATATTGAGGAACTTACATGACTTGGTTGTCCAGTATGTCCTCCATCCCAACAACGGGAGATCTAAATATGGGAGGATGAGTATCTTCAGCACAAGGGAATATATAACCATTCATCCCATCACTGCATGCAATCGTAAACAAATCAGTAGGCATCCCAATTAAAACTTAAGTTAGTGCATAGGGTCAAAAATCAACCAACTCAGGATGGCAGCCAATAACAGAAACAAATGGAAAAGAAACATTTTGATCATCAAAATCAAGGCTGGTATACAAAAAATAAGCCTTATGAAAGATAAAAAAACATTAGTATTAGGACAAGATCTTATTACAATGAGCTGGAAATGATGTGCTAGTCCACAAAGTCATTAGTGATGCATAAGATAACCAAAATAATACATACCTCAAATCAGGATTAAGAAGTTCCTTGACTTCAATACACTCTCTGTCTCGTAACTGCTTGCATTGATTATCAAGTAGATATATGCTTTCTGATAGAGCGTGTGATGATGACACAAATAACATATCAAACATCATGCTGTTTCTCCTTGCTTCTTCATCCTACAAAGCATAGCAATTTTCTTTTAGGATTGGAGAAACTAAAAAACAAAACCGCACCCTCATCTCCTTCTCATCTCTAGAAAAGGGGGGGAGGGGACGAGCACGTGGCACAAGATGAAACAAAGAAGTGTACCGTTAAAGTATCTTCAATTTTGTGAACCTCTGCAAGAAGGCGAGCTTCATCAATGAAGGGAAGCTTTGCAATACCCTGAAGAGAAGACAATAAAATGGTATTAAACTATCAACGACAAATACAACTCCCGGCTCACAAACTTGTTTCTATGGTAGATTAACACCAGTAAGACATACACACCTGCCAAGCATATCGTTTCCCATTCATGTCTACTTCAAAATCTGATCAAGAAATGAATTATTAATGAATAATTTCAAAGAAAACAATATAACAATCCTTATTGTTAAATTGAAAATTTGTACCAGTTGGGTAAAAGTCAATGATAGGTGAGTTTGGATCAGTCATTAATTTCCTGTAATGCTCAGGAAGAGCATGGGCACTGCAAAATAAATCATACTTAGTTTCTCACCTGTCGTCTCAAGGAAAAAGTTACAATTACA
Organism: Erythroxylum gracilipes; assembly: GCA_026413385.1. NCBI lineage: Eukaryota > Viridiplantae > Streptophyta > Magnoliopsida > Malpighiales > Erythroxylaceae > Erythroxylum > Erythroxylum gracilipes. Next base: position 896,915 of record JANZLC010000002.1, read on the forward strand.
AAACAAAATTTAACAGCAGTGGAACCTTGCAGCAGGAAAAACTCCTAAAAGCTGATTGAATGGTTTAAATGGAGAACCAAGTTGAAAAGTTATATCCAACTGGCCAAGATCCTTGAGATCAGAAGCAAATGGTGCATAATGATAGGGATAAAACCTGCAACAATCACTTATTAACTACAAATTCAAAGCCAAGATCAATTCATAAGTAGATTACTTCAGAAACCATTCATTCTTACAGGAGCCCTAAGTATGCAAGACATCTTTTGTGTAGTAATATATTTGCAACCAACACGATGGAATGGACAACACTTGCAATCAACAACATAAGCCTAAATTTTAATTACATAGGTCCAATTTAAAATAAAAGTTTAGAATGCGAGAACAACAGTTCATACCATCATACAAAAAGAATTGCCACCAAAATTTCTATCAAAGGTTTTTAAACTTCATTTTTAGATAAAATCTACAAGCCTAAAGAAAAACAGAACCATCAACAGGGAGAAAAGAATCAAAACCAAGGAATAGAGAGAATTCAAGACAACTCACCAATTCCAAGAGCAAACACCTTCATAGTAGTAATGCATAACCCAACATAACCCTTCTGTGTACTTCAGAACCTACTCAAATGGATGTTACTAATAAATAGAACTCCATCATTTTTGAAGATAAAAAGTAAATAATTTAGATTTTAAAACTTACAACATCTCGTCGTATACTTTCAAGTTCTTCCAGAGATTTTGCTGAAAACTTCTCATTGTAATACCTTTCCTTCCACCCAGGTTCTCCCAATTTAATCTGAAAATAAAAACCATTCATCATCATTGCACTTGTAAAACAAGAGAAACACAATCCACTTCATAACCAAAAGTAGAACCTAGAATATTTTCCATACATTATCAGCACAAGTATAGCAAATGCAACATAGTAATTCCACTAAAGGAAATGGCCACCATGTGCATTTGCACACATCATCAATTCACAGAAGTTTCAGTACATAACGAAAAGCTCAAAAGATGTGTTTCTACCCATTTCCAACTCCTCTTCTATTCAATATCTTAATGACATAACAGAAGCAATTATATAATTTTTTGCAGAATATGATTAACTCATCAAGATTTGAAACAACCCAAACCTTGTCTTCTTCAGCAGTTTCAGAGTTAAAAATATCAGATTTCTCTTTTAGTATATCCTTAAGCTTAGCCTTCAATTCTGTTTTGTTTTCGCGAACCTAAAAATGAAAAGGAAATTGAATTAGTCTGACTGCTCCTAGTCGCCCAAAGCATCCAACAAGAGTTGATTGATTAACAGTAAGAGGTAAATAAATGAACTCTTAACTCCTTGCCAGTAAGGCTCATACCATAAGCTGACGAGTATGAGCCCTAAGAATGACTGAAGGAGTCAGAATTACATTAAAGTGCGTCTCCATGAGCTGTAAGACATACTTCTGTTTCTAGACTATTCTCAGCCTCAACAATAGCAGCACCTATATTTGCTGAAGAAGAGAATTTTGCAACTTTATGGCTCTGAGCACAAAATCCTTTACCCTCAGATGTACCATAATGACTGCTCCTAACATCAAGGTCTGATGTTCTTCCTTGCTGATAAGGTGAAGGAGAAGGACCTGAAGCAAGACGAGAACCATGAAATCGAGCAACTGCAACCAAAGATTCAGGTAGAGCTTGAGGTTCTGCATCATCTCCTCTTCTAGTTTGTCTCTTTTCACGCTTAATTCTCTCTGCTTGGCGCTGTTGTAGATTAACATGGCAACTTGTGTCAAGAAAAAAATAATAAAGATACAGATAGGTGGAAGAACTTGCTTGCCCACATCTACATGTATGTATGACAAATGTTCAATCTCAAAAATAGTTCACTAAAGAATCCATACAGTGCATGCCATCGTGATTTAAAACATTCAACATGCTATACACATCATTAACCTGGTGTAGACGTGCTCTTTTCTGGAATATTTTGTCTTCATAGGATCCCACTGCTTGAATAAAATGCTCAACCCTATCCAAATTTGGCTGAGGACCCAAAAAAATGAACACATCAGAAAAGTCTAGGGAGAAAAGTGAAAGGTAATTGAGACCATATAATCACTTACCTTACTTGCATCAGTCAAAAACCCACCCAATACCATAAGTTCCTTCTTATATACTGCCATCAGCAAGTTAATTGCACCCTAGAAAAAGAGCAACTATCAGTTGGCATATCAACGCCAAACCATTGCAGTGTAAAAAGCTGAGACAATGAAGCAAGGGGAAGAAAGCACAAATGCAAAATGACAAAATTAAAAGAACATAAATAGATAAATTACAAACCTCACGAATCTCCAGTGTAGGCATATGAGGCAAAAAATCATTACCCACAAAAAAGCACATGAATATAAAATCATCCACAATACGTTCAATGTCAATCTCAAAAGGAGGATTTGGCACCCTGAACTCAAATTCCAAATACTCCCTAAGAGTCCAAATGTTAAGAAACTGCAAAAAAGAGAACATTGTAAATCCGAAGACACAAGTAGGACTATATCCATGAGACAAAAGATATAACGGAACCAACCTGGTATGGCTTTTTGGGCACAGCCACCCCATCAGCTTTCTCGTCAAATTCTCCTGCTTTTCTCTTAGCTTTGCCTTCACAATTAGCAGCCAGATGACCCATTTGACCACATAGGAAGCATTTGTCTTGCTGTCCAGGTGTAAAAACAACCTGAAACACAATCATCAACTTATCAGATTATCTAGATCAATATATCAAGTAAACCTATGCATTTTCATTTAGAATATACCCCAGCAAATTCCCATAAAACTATGGATACAGCAGTAGTTAAAGACAAACAGGTTTAAGAATATTAAAACAGAATTCTATTATCAAAAAGTGAGATACTGAAAACAGAAAGATGCAAACCTCTCGAAGAATTGAGAAATGAACCTCATGGGTCGCCAAAGCCAACATAATCAAATCTGCATCCTATAAGTGATAAAATTGAAACCATCTAAGTCCCTTTAGCAAACAGAAATAAAATTCCAGGAAAATAAAAACAGTTGATATAACATACCAAACCATACAGGCAATGACGTGTATTTGGGTTATAACCAGGAAGATTTCTTTGAAGACGAATGTATGACATAATTTTATGTTCCCCTTCCCCAGGAACATTTGCATCAGAAAGTATAACCTTCAAAAATAAAAGAGCAATAAACAACTCAAACAGTGTCTACCACACAGCAGGCACAACAGCAAGATAAATCCAAAAGAAATGAAACTTCATAAAGAACAATGAATTATGAACTGTGAAATATGTAATACCTTAATTTTCTTCCACCCAGGATCATAATTTAGTCTTAGGTGAATATAATACTGAAGTGCAATTGACAGGACAGACATGAATTCAGTCCCAGGTGTGATGATATTGGAATCAAAAACTTGCAAGCCCTCCTTCGGAGGAAGTTTTCTTCCCTCCCTCTCAAACTCCTCTCTAAGTCTCTGTTCTTCCTCCGCCTACAAAGAAACAATAACAACATGATCTACTACATATTGATGATATATCACTTTACTTTTTTCCTTCTTTGTCCCTATATCTGAAAGTAAAGAACTAATTTCTTCCCCCCCATCAAAGCAGAATTTCTTTTCCCATACAGACAAAATCTTACTATAATATCAATGAGCTAATCCCAAGGATAAGAAAAAAACAGAAGAGAAGATCAGGCTACAATACAGCACCGACCCCAAAAATTTCCATTGCCTTTTAAAAACACAGATATCACAGGTCAAGATGATAGAATAGTTTATTAACAGTGAAAACAATGCCCACATTAAACAATAAATCATTCACCAAGTGAACTCAGTTTTCAAGGACAAAGAATATTAAAAAACAAAACAATTTCACAAAAGCAGGTACAATGAAGATAGCGAATCACTGAAACCAGCTTTATAGTTCAGTTGTTAAAATCGAAATTAGCATCTAGATTCTTGGTTTATATGATAATAATTCACGATTTATTTCATGTCTAATATAACTTTTAATACATGCTACAAATACAAAAACTAAATAGTAAATTTAAAATTTTTACTACTTGTAGAAAGCCAAGTGAAACACCAGTATTTTTTATCTACCCTGGGAGATATGCACAATAAATCTTATTGAACAAACATAGAGGAACAACCATGACCCAGAAACTTACTGCATCTGCTGCATCTTTAGCTGCTCTAAAACGCCTAGATCGCTGCTGATTCATTTTAGCCCGAGGGGCAACTCCATCTTCCATTTGTATCAAAGCATTGTTAGAACAAGATTTCACATTCATCTAACATTATGTAACAAAGAAAGTACTCACCGATAGCCAGGTATAGCAGCTTTCGAGGTCTCACCATGACAAACAGCCTATCAATATAGTCAAACATGCAATTGAATACCTCATCAAAAGAAGTTGGAGAAGGCTGGAAACAAGCCAAATTGCATCAGTAGAACAAATTGTTTAAGCTTAAAGAAAAGTCTCATATACACCGATAAGCCTATAGTTCGTATAGAAGTATAAAAACCACGTCAAAAATTCAAAAATTCTGAGAAGAACTGCTCAAAATTCATTAAACAAGATATCACCACATGTTGATTCAACCCCCTCCCTCTGTTTCTTCCAACAAATTGAAAGACCTCAATTTCGTCTAAGTTAACAAAATAACAAAATTTTCCAAGTCAACGTGATTGCAGTATCTATCTTAGCTAGGGAATGGAAATGGCAGTAAACACAAAACACCGATATCACAAATATCATTACAATGCATAATAGCACCTTAAACACACCAGTCACTGCAATCCAACAAGAAAATCAGATGGCTTTTTAAAACGTCAACAAGAGAAAATTGCATAAAAAAGAAAAAGAAAAAGAAAAGGTCAAAGAAAACCGTACTCTGTCTTCGGGATGGAAACAGGGGTGTATAATCCCATTCATGTCGAGATAGAGATTATCATACTCCATGTTAGGGTTTGGCCTACTAGTGTCCACCGGAATCTTCACACCGTCGATTTCAACGGGCTCTTCCTCAATTGCATCAACAACCACTAAAGGGTATTTTTCGGCTAACCATCTATAGAAAGCTGGCACACCCATCGCTCACGCTGCTTTTTTCTTTCTGACCTTGCCGTTGATTATGCCTCCTCCGATTTGTTGCTTTCTGCGCAGACGTAAACCCCCAAATCGTTGAGTTCTAATTTCGTTTCGTATGATTTGAACAGTGTTTGCGCGAAAATCTAATCCTAACTTCCTGTTCGGGCGCTAATTCTGATCCTAAATACTTTTCGGGTTGTAGGCCCGACCTGCTGCACCGTCCGGCCCGAAATAATAAATGGTAAGATTATGTTTAATCAAAGTTTATTAATGGAATTAAATGAAATATAATATTATTCCATCGAGAGAGGGTTTATAATGGAATGAGATGGAAGAGGAGGAATTCATATTATTTTTCATTCCATCTAAACAATAAAAATAAAAAATCTCATATTTGGAGGGTTTAAAATATAATATAGAATAATAAATAACTCTACACTATATTGCACTGTAAATAATTTATCCAAATAATATTTTACTATATTACAGTATAAACTCTCTCATCTCTTCCAAACAACAATTTTTCAATATTAAATTTATTTGCATTCCATTCCATTATAAATTATTTTATTAAAAATCTTACGTCCAATCAAACATATCTTAAGCGATACAGGGGTCAATAGGTCTTACTTATCACGTGATAATATAACTCACATTTATATATTTTAAGCAGTAGGTCTTATCGTAAAAACTATTTTTATTTAAAAACTAAAAAAATAATGTTATATCAACATTGACATGGCGTTTAATTGACCGAGAGTTAATTTCGTTAATTTTTTCATCCACTTAGGGTCTATTTTGAATGTTTTGACAATCTTAGAGGTCAATTTGAATGTTTTTGAAATGTTATGATGTGTTTTACATTTTATTGTAAACGGTTGAGGTTCAAAATATACTTTTAATTTATTAGTTTTCCATATGCTTTTAACTTAAAATAACATAGATTTAATGTTTTAATTTTTAATACAACATTATTTTAAGTCAAAAAAAGAAAAAAAAAACAAAATTAGGAGTTGTGTGATAATTAAACAATATTGTATAAAAATAAATAATAATTTCAAATTTATAAAAATTAAAATCAAAACGTAAAAAAATGTATGCAATTAATTTTAAAGATAAACCAATGACATTACCAGATGTTATACATAATTTTTAAATATTCTATGATTAAATTATGAATAACAAATACAAATATTGTAATTTTAAAGTTGATAATTTTACTACAAAACCTTTTCCCTGATCCAAATCTAAATATTTCTTAATACTTTAACTCCAATAAATTAAATTATTACAAGTTCCGTTAACAAACCACACTTTACATATCTTTTTTTTTGTTGAATTTATGTAAAATCCAATTATTGTTATTTTATAATTTAATCAATTAACTTAAAAAGAATATTGTTTTCAAAGAAAGTTTAATCCCATGCCAATAAAAATTATTCACTTTCAAATTGCTACTCTTTAACAAGCTATTTATCGTGGTCAACATCAACGCCGAATAGTCTTTGTAAATTGACTCATTAGTTATTACTACAAAATATATTATTGTATTACAAATTGTAAGAAAATATTATATTAAAAATTATCAAATCATTTTCATAAAAGTTATCATACTTGACTGTTATATGCTCAACAAAATTTATATTATTGTTTTGATTAAATAATGATAATTTATATAGAAAAATAGTAATTTTTAAATTTACAAAATTATTTTAAAAAATCATTTTTATACGATAACAATAACATTTAGTGAGAGTTCTGCTAAATCAAATAAGTCATTAAAAAATAATTAGTCTAAATAATAAACTATTTAGACAAAATAACTAGAAAGGAAGTGTTATGTGATACAAATTTGGGCTAAATACACGAAATAAAACTCGAAGGAAGGTAATTAAAAGATTGAAGAGAACGATAATGATCTCTTTATGTAATATCTTTTATCCGTATTCTAGTTTATTAGAGTTTTTATTGCATGCTATTCTTTCAGTAAGTTTCAACTTAGTCATATCATTCTTGATCGCTCATTTTTATTTTTCTTAGGTCTTTTTTTCTCTTACACTTTATAATTATTATTTTCTCACTTTTTTTATTGAAACATCACGGTATCTCTTATCCTTGTTTCTTTAAAATTTTTATTAATACCTGTAATTTTATTCATTTTATAATAAAAAATTGTATATCATTTTATGGAAACAACAAAACTCGGGTCGAAACTGTGGGCTCTTAGATGGTTCATTAAATCGGGTCTGCTTCTGGCCCGTTATATAAAACATATAACGGCCGCCGTTATTCTCCAATCCCGGTCCTCAATGAAAGTGCGAACCAGCTGCGAGCTTCCGTCCTAAAAGAACAACACGGAGCATACGCGGGGAAGTGTTTCACTTCTCTGAGCTCTATCTCCATCTCAGGCACACACACAAACAACCTCAATGCATCCGAAAATGTTGCCCAAATTAGACTCGCAATCACGCCACGACAGATTGAACGGATCTCCTAAAGCTGTTTCACTCCCACAGAATAATACTCAAACGCTAAACTCGCAACAATGTCTCTAACTACCAGACTACACATCATCGGCCCACACGTCAACCTCGATCTTCGCAGAAACAACAAAACCAAGTTCACACGTTACATTCCCAGATTTCGATCAAAACCCATTTATTATACCAAAGAATTCGTCCCCGCTGCGTACAAGTGTAACAAACCCAGAATGCAAAAATTTTCTGATAGTGCAGTTCCAATGGTGAAAAGCACGTTAATTGACCCTGATGGTCGCAAGTTGGTCGATCTGGTGATTCCGGAGAGTGAGAGAGCGTCGAAAACATTGGAGGCCGAGTCAATGCCGAAGGTGAGACTGACCGAGATTGATTTGGAGTGGGTTCATGTGATCTGCGAAGGTTGGTCGAGTCCTTTGAAGGGGTTTATGAGGGAAAGCGAGTATTTGCAGAGCTTGCATTTCAATTCTCTGAGGTTGAGTGATGGGTCTGTGGTCAATATGTCGCTTCCGATTGTGTTGGCTATTGATGACGAGACTAAGGAGAGTATTGGGTCGTCTAAGGATGTTGGGTTGGTGGCTCCTGCTGGATATTTAATCGGTATTCTTCGAAGGTCAATATCTGATCTTATCACTGTATATGAAAAGCACTTGTTAGCATTATCTGAGTTAATCTATAGCATGTTTTGGAAAATGAAACAACAGAATAAAATGGTGTCATTCGTACATGTGAATTTTTTATTTCCTGATCGGACGACCTTAGCGATCATATGTTGCTATAAATTAAGGGGACTTTTTTGATATACTTGGACTCAAAAGGTTGAATCTTCAATTCTAAGGGCCCCCAGTCGCAGACCCGATCACTGCTGGAGGATTGAAACGCGGTTTAATCCCAATCAGCCCCTCAAGAAGGCGGTCTTGTACTTAGTGCGTATAAGGAACCCCCCACTGGAGAAACTCCCACACTGCCGCTGTCAAGATTCGAACCAAAGACCTTGAACTCAGTTACCCTCTCAACAAATAAACGAGCTACCATGCGGGTGACTTTTTGATATACTGTTATTAGTAGCTTACTCCTCGGGTTCAGTTAAGAAAAGGAAAATAATAATTATTTATTTGAGTTTTTGTATGCACATGAAGCAACACTTGTAAAGTTCTTTGGCATTCATTTGGTTTCAGTATTCTCCTAGAGTTTCTATATAAACAGTGATGTAAATCTGAAAGTGAGCAGTTGATTGCTTTTACAAGGAAAATGCATCGCTTAATTAGAGAGTACAAAAATGAAGGTAAGTTTGGGGGTAAAATCCTTGACGAAACAACCTTTAGCTCTACTAATCACCTTTGTTGTGTCAGATTGCTTATTTGCACTTCATCATACTCTGGTTTTCTACGGTACCAACCTGGGTTAAGGGGCTTTCATGTTTAGGGGAGGCCAACTGTAGCGCCCCCTTATCATAGAGTACCCACCGGAACACCCGTAGGTCATTCCGGTAAATACCCGACGATAAGAGACCACTACTGACAACCACC
>JANZLC010000002.1:915337-952261 GCA_026413385.1 Erythroxylum gracilipes
TAACCTACCTATAGTCCATCTAGGTTAGAAAACCCAAAACCTAGCTTAGAAACCCTAAAATCAAATGGGTTTCCCTTTAAACCATCTTCTTTCTCCATGCATTCCCAACACAAAACCATTTTATCTTTCTCACTCCTCTAATAAAGCAGGAAGAGAAATAAAGCTTACCTTGAACAAATCTTCTTCCTTATTCTTCTTCTTCTTTCCTTCTTCTTTTCTTCTCTCTACGACTCTCTCCTTTTCTTTTCTTCTATTTTATGTTTTTTGCTCTCTTTTCTAACTCCTACGATTTTCCTCTTCTTCATCTTAACAAGACCACATTTTGCTTGCTCTCCCCTTTTTACCCTTCATTTAATTAGTTCTCCCAATTTTGCCCCCTTTTGTCCATCAACTACTAACATCTTAACCCCTTATTCTGATTAGGTAAATGAAGAAATTTGATAACACTTCCTTCTAGAAAAAAGCTCCTCGTTGTCTTAATTTTCTAATGATACTAAAATCATTCAATTTGGTTTGGAAATCTGAAAGTTATATCCCAAACATTTCTGAACTATTCTTATACTAAAACAATATTATGTGCTCAAATTCCGTCCAACAATTGAAATTATTAAAGACTGAAATAGAACTCAATTTCATCAGATAATTTGTAGTCTTATTTCTCTAGTATAATCCAAATCAAGAATCACCTCATTTGGATAACTAGAAAAAGAGTTATGGCTAAAACACTGAAGCATACTCAGTGAACATGTTTCAACTACATTTTTTAGTTTTTAACTTCCAACATCTCACATACAATAGTTCTAACTTTCAAGAAAAGTTTGGGGTCTACCAATTAAAGTTCTTTATGAGTAGTATGTCTTTACATACTCTCACGAAAGAGTACAATTATACTCCCACCTACCTTCTTCTTATTAGACATGATAAATTCATAACCATCTTTAAAAATAAAGACTTTGAATTCATCATAAAAGTGAAATTTTCAACATATTATAGCCTTTCAACTATATATCAAATGTATCAGCATTCTCAATGATTAATTTCTACTCAGATTTAACACTTTGAACTTTTAAAAATATTAAATAATTGTTCCATTTAATAAATATGACTATATCACATAAATTTATTAGTAGATATCATGAAATATAATAATCATCTTTTTCACGAATTGTTATTTTATCTAAAACATCACATATATAATATTTAACAATTTATCATCATCATCCTTCTTTCACCAAAAGTTGATTTAGTTATTCTTCAACTTAAAAAATTCCATATGATTCATAGTCAAAAGGATACATATATGTTTGTATATAACATTATGATTCTCATCATGTTGATTTAACCTATATTGCATAAATGGATAGTCCTGGCTATCCAACTTTGTATTCTTGCCACTGTTAAGTATAATTCTCCTTTGATCTAACATATACAAATTATTTATATAATAAAGCAACAAGAAAAATTAAATATGAGTTAACATCAACATGTTTGAATAATATCATTGTTAAGAGAATGATAAGAGCTATTCATATGCTCTTCCTCAAGTATGAAGTGGATTGGACCATAGATAAGCACTCATATGTTAAATGTGAAAGTGGTTATCAAACTTGTGAAATAAAAGAAAATAATTTTTACAAAGGAATGGCAATAGACTATACAAGAAGAGGTGGACAAGTTGTTTAATTTAGGTTTCACTAAGGAGGTGGTGCATCCAAATTGGTTGTCTAACTTTATAATTGTGTAAAATTTACTAATAGTGGCAAATATTTGGAGACTTTATAAACTTAAATAAAATATAATGAAAGGATAACTACTCTGTAACATCCCATTATCCCATGTTAAGGGTTAGAACCTTAGAATAGTGTATATGAGAATTTATTGAGAAGTTAAAAAGTGCATTTCATACTCATGCATAATATAGCATACACACACATATGAATATTGATTTTTGCACATTAAAATGATTGTACATGCATTAATTGACATTTTTCAGGTATAATTGATTTATAAATGTGATTTTATTAAGAATTTTGATTTTTATGTGCTAAAAATTGATTTGGAGAGTATATGTATTGATTTAGAATTTTTGATCAAATTTGAGAAAATTTTGACATTTTTGGTATTTTTGGACTAGGAAAAATGTCAAGTGACAAGACAATTGATAAATAATAGTAGAATTAACTGTCAAATGACAGTGAAAATTTTGATATATGACTTTAGTATTTATTGACAAGTGTCAAGGAAAATTTGGAGACAATTAGAGTCGGAATTGGAATTAATTGGACTAGTTAAATAAGAGAACTAGTTTAAATCCATAGAAATTGGACATTTGGCAAGTGCCAAGTGTCACTTTCTAAGCCAAGCCTTTAAACTCACGATTCTTTAAACTTGAAAGACCAAGTTATTGTTTTGTTCTTACCTTCTTCCTCATCTTCTTCGTGGCTTTCTCTTCTTCTTCATGATTTTGATTCACCAAACCTTCATCAATATTACACCTTGCTTCATCTATCAATTGCTACCTCCATCTTGTCGTCTCTTCCATTTTCCACAAGAAAACCTAGCCTAATCCACCTTCAAGATGATGATCGTGTGACATGGGAAGTTAGGGTTTCTTGTTGTTTTTGAAGACATTGAAGCTAAATCAAGTAAGTAGCTTGTTAATCTTCATGGGTAATGTTAAATGAAACATTTATGATGAGTAATTTGAGATTGAATGATCATGATCATGAAGTTACATATATGTAGTAACGTAGGTGTAAAAATAAAGAGGTTTATGGTCTTTCTTTTTAGTGTATTAATGACATTCTTGGGTTGACTAAATGAAGGCATTTAAAATGATCATTATAAGATAGATTGAAAGTGTTAATGGAGTTGATTTTTATGCTAAATCATGGATGAATAAATGAATGTATTCATGACTGGTTTTTGTGTTTATGATGAGTAATAGTTCATAAATAGTTATAGAGATGTTTTTGAGGTAGAATGATCATTATAATGGTGTTTGGATGAGTGTAATAAATTGATGAATGAATGGACATGTTTGATGTCCTGTTTTGTGGTTATGATTAATAGTCTTTTATGACTTGTTTTGTGAATGTTTTGAGTTATAAATTGAGGTGAGAACGAAGAGGAAATGAAGTAGAAAAGATGATCTATGTACAAGATGTGTTAGATGTAAAATGTAGGAAGTTATAAAAATCTAGAAAATTGGAAAAGAGTGGTTGGAATGTGTAAGCTGTAATAATTCCACTGGATATGATTCTGTATTTTAGCCATATCTTGACTTGTAGTTATCTAAATGGGATGATTTTTATTTTGATTAAATTAGAGACATAAGGCTACATTTTTTATGAAGACATAGAATTCAAATTCTGTCTTTAAGAGTTTCAAAATTTGACTTGAAATTGATTACTGGGTGTAGTGCAATTTGAGAACAGTAGGTAGTTTTATGATGTCTTGAAATGAGGTGAATTAAGGTGATATTTAGGAATCAAATGAAGGTGAAGAAAGAAGTAGAACATGTGCATAAAATTTATGATGAAAGTTTTTAATAATATGTTCTTTTTGGTGTTTATGATCAAGCATGGATTTTGATTTGTATGTGGATGATATTGAACTAAAATTGAGGTATACATAAAGAAGTTATTAACTTGAAATGTTGAATGTTGAATATGAATTGTTTGGTACTTATGAATGAGATATGTTATGAAAAAGGGATATGATTTCATGAATGATGAGTTTTAGTAAAAATGAGGAATCAAATAAGTTGAGTTTTGAGAGTTTAATGAAATCAATTTAGTGGTTGAATTGGTATGAAATGATGTTGCATTAGAGGAGGTGAATTCGGGAAGATTATGAGTAAAAGTGATGTTAGAATATATGTAGAAACCATTGAAAATGCTCTTGAGTGAGATGTGCTTCTTCTATGTCCATTGGATGGACTTTAGGTCCACTGAACAGACCTTCTTAGGTCTGAAAAAATTCTCAGCCCCATTCATGTCTGTTGGACGGACTTTAAGTCCGCTGAACGGACCTTCTCGTAACACTTACATAAATTTGCGATTTTGACCCTTTATACAGAAAAATCTCTCTTTCAGGGTTTCACAAAAGTTGTAGATTTCGAAGTCCTATTTGAAAGGGTTCTAGAATGACATTAATCGGACATCTATAGAAAAAGTTATGCCTTTTATCCCAAGATATGTATATTTATAAAGTATTGACTTATTCATGTTTTCCTATGAGGTATTTAGGCTTGAGTGTGATCTTGAGTGAGCCTAGTAGATGTTGCATTGAGTGATTAAAGTAAGGAAAGTGTATTAGGTGTTAAGGAATGATTTAAAGATCATGTTAATTGGTTATGAGACACGTATTAAGGAAATGTACTTGGGATTGTCATTGAACATGCATTATACATATTCCATATACATATATGTGCATAAATGAATACTTATAATTGTGAAAAGTTGTGATGTGTGTAAATGTGTATGTATTGCATGATTGACAAGAGCATATTAAGCGACAACATCCAAACGTTGTCGGAACTTCAAGACAATAGCTATCTGGAGCAAATAGTGAGTACCCTCGATGGCCTCACTTAATTAATTGTTGCTTTAAATTATGTATTGAACTGTTTTATATAATCGATTATGTTGATTTCAGACATTGAATGTCTGAGGCGTTCGATGTATGAATGACATATTGGAAGTGTTTCTTGTATGTGAATTATGTGGTTTTATATGTTGATGTATTGTATGAATTGAGTGAACTATCGAGGATGGTTACCTCACTGAGTTCGCAAAATTCACCAAAATTGAAACTTTAACATTTCAAGATCGAGAGAGGACATTAGTGACAGAGAGACTCTACAAGAAGCATAGTTCTTGTTCTTTTAGATAGAAGAACTGGCTCAAAGGTCAGTCAGCTAAGACTGAAGGATCTAGTTAGAAACTTTTGTATAATTCTCATGTAGTTCTTTTGGATAGAAGAACTGGCTCAAAGGTCGATCAGCTGAGACTAAAGGATCTAGTTAGAAACTTTTGTATAATTCCTCATGTATGTAGCATGTTCTGTAATTAGTCTGGATAATGTACATATTTGGATGATTTTGCAAAGCTACAATGTATATTCGGTTTTTATGAAATGCAATGAGGAATTTTGGATTTTTAATTATTGTGTCTTTCTTTATGATGCCTTATAAGAGAATATGAGTGCTCTAACATGTCACCCTTGTGAGGTATGTTTTCAAATATCACTAAGAATGTCAGGTATATGTCCTCCGAGAATGGGGTGCTACATACTCACTTCAAATGTATATATGCTTGTGGATGCCACGATAGGCACCTATAGTTAAGCTTCATAAGCATATACTTAGGCTATAATCAAATCCACATATAGGAATATGATGAAGAAAAAAAATAGTATGTGTATTGCATAACAAAACTTACTGCTACAAGATGATATCACTTAATAAACGAATGGATTGGCTTGCCAAATACTAGTCAACTTTATATTCCATAAGAATATTTGCAAGAAAATAAAGGTCAACATAATCGTCAAAACAAAAGTATAGGGAGACCATCTAGAAAACTTACTAGAGTTATTTAAGATATTGAAAAGATATGGCATGAATCTCAATCTCGAGAAGCTCATGTTTGAAACTTCTAGTATAAATTTTTTAAGTTTTATAGTAAGTTAAAGGGGCATCATAAAATATTTACATTGAAATGAAAATAAGATCACCACAGACATTAAAAAAAATCTCAAATTCTCATAGGTAAAATAACAAGTTTATCTCATTTTTTGTCTAGGTTGATCGATGAATTCCTTTCATTTTTCAAGTCAAATGTTCAAATAAATAGTGAATGTTAACATGCTTTAAAAATCTAGAGATATATTTATAAAGCATACCTCTGATAACTACTCCTTAAATCAATAAAGACATTTATCTATATATATTTATGTCCCCATAAGTACTTAGTTTAATGGTAGTATAGGAAGATAGACAACAAAAGACTATATACTATATGAGCAAAATCGTTCAAAGCTCAAAGCTATACATAAATGTTGAAGGCAGTGCCGATTATCATCATGTTTGAAAGAAAAACAAAGCTTTAAATCCAGGCTCACTCTATCATCATAGTAACAAATATGTCACAGACAAGTGTTACAAAAACCCAAAATGTCGTATAAATTGTGAAGTGGTTAGTAAAGCTTATAAATTTGACATTAGTTTCATACTAAAAATGTTAACAAAGTCTCAATTAGTAATTGATTTTATGGTTAAATACACCATTCATACTAATGGCTCAAATTCAAATGAAATTTCATAAAATAATCACCCATTTGAATTATATATCTTAATAAAGTGTCTGGTATCATTCGCTAAAAGTCATATGAGATTTAGATAAGATATTGTTATAAGAAAAATTTTCAAGCATAAAAATGAATTAGTACGAGGCTTTAATTTACAAAATAAAAATTATAAAATGCCTAAAGATCTTAATTATGATAGTTAAATCTAACTTTTGACTTGTGATAAATTAGTTGAATGGATCTTATATGTCCAAAGAAGAGACGATGTGGAAACACTTCTCCTTATATTAAATGATGAAGAAAGAAATTTGAGTTCAAATTGAACACATCCCTAAAGAGTAAAACAACCTAATCGACCATTTACCTAAGTTAGGGGAAAAGGAACAAGTTATGAAGGATTTAGCTTAGAAAAGAGCAAAATTAGCATATGAAGAAAGATTTTAGGCCCACATGTAAAGATGACAATAAATTGGAGGACCTTAGTAAAGTACTACATATAGCTTCAAATTTATCATCATTTTTTAAAAGTTGAAATTGAATTAAGAAATAGAAGGAAGCTTAAGACTTTACAGAGTTAACAAAGAGGACTCATCCTCTAGACAAGGAAGATACAAGGAATGATACAAAGTTCAAGCTAACCAAAGAGCCTTAAAAAAAATAGGGAAAAATCCTAAGCTAACAACACTTGTAGAGAGATAGGTAGCTTAGCGAGCTACTTTAGTTAAAGATCAGGTAGCTTAGTAAGCTGCTTCGGTTAGGGAATTAAGGAGGTCCCAATTGGATCTTGTTAGAGAGCTTGCTTTGTCAAATTCTTTAAAAGCAATCATAGTTTCTTTAATCCAACTTAGTGTATTGGAGATAAATGTGGAATTATCCAGAGATTTTTTTAGTGAATTATTCAATTCCTTTCTCGTTATAAAGTATAAATGCTTCAACTTAGAGAAATTTTGAATAAATTAGTCACCTACTATTAGTTTTAGTTGATTCTTTACCAGTCCATTACTCTTGGCAAATATTTTTTTAAATAGATGCAACCAAACAGTTGAAAGATTGAGCATAATAAAGTTTGTGAGAATTGACATTAAAAAACAAAAGATTCATAGATTCATAGAGAGACTTACAAACCTGACATGTGAGGTTTAAATACCCTTTGAGTTTATCTTTAATTTTTAATCTAATTATATCATTTTGATAGATTTTTTTTAATATTCTTGTTAAATATTTGCCTATAAAGGTGGACAACAATTAATTGCATTTTGTCAGTTTTCAATTACTTATTGATTAAGTTACGTAAATTTGATATGAATAAATATAATAAAGCGGCCCGATAAGTGATCTTGATTAATGAGCTGATGTTCAAGAGAAAATTGGACTCTGATCAATATAAACCGGACCTATCGAGCTTGTGATGGAGAAGCCCTATACGGAAGCTATATATATAGGTTAAGGTCTACCATTGTAATGTAAGCTATTATTAGAGTTTAGCTCCTAATGAGAACCCAAAAATTTTGAGCCAACAAGGTTAAAAGAGTCTTCTATTTTGGTTTCAAGAAGACCTATAAGAGTAGGTTTCTTATCCTTCACCATCTATTTCACCAAGGACTTTTTAGGATGGTCATTAAGCCCTATAGTGTTCCAAGTTAGTACTAGCATTTAAGGGGGAGCCCCCTTTGTGTTTGTTGATCTGTTTCTCTATCTTCCTAATTGATAGTCTTCTAAAAGTATTGGATTGTACTTTTACGTACTCAAATTTTGAAATGGAGGCAGTGACTGAATGATTGTTGTTGTCCTCTATGGTACGCCCCAAAATTATCTTAGAGTTCCCCATATTAAAGTTATCACTGGGAGAAACTTCAGGATTCGCCCGTACCTCATCATTGCATTTTGGAGCTTCTTCAATTCTGTTACTCTCTAGCTCAACTGGTGAAGAGTTTAACATATTCTTATTCAAGGTAGGCTCATCTCGAACTTCATTATTTTTGGTTTCTAAGTGAACAACTTCACTTCGTGTCCTTATGCAATTTGAAATTGATAAGCTAGCAGTATTAGTGTCCACTACTTGCCGAGCTTCTATTATATTCCTTTGCCTAATGGAGGGCTCACTAATGTCAACTATCATAAGTTCTTCATGCCACCCTGCTTTAAATTTTTTACCAGTAGGAACCCATTTTTTAGTAGAGTCATTAGGCTTCCATGGGTAGGTAATATGGACCTCTGCCTTCTCCAATTCACCAATCTCACCTACCTTTAAGATAGATAAACTGTTAGGAAGGGGAGAATTCCTATGAATTTCAATATGCAGCTTAGCATATCAGATGCACTCCATTGTGTCAGTTTGTGTGTCCATGGAGATAGGTTTCCTTAGGGAGCTTGCTAAGAAACTTAACCCCTCAATAGTCTATAGTTACATTAGAAGATTGTGGAAATGCACCCATATTGGCAGTACCTTAATCCCTCCCATATCAAGCTCCATTTCAGGATGCCATTGTCGAAGAAAAAGGGGTTGGTCACTAATGTGCTAGGGCCTCTATTCCACTCTCTCTACAAGAACGGATTCATCATTGAACTTAAATAAAATCGTGCCATCTTCACGAAGCATGACTTTATCGAGCCCTTTCCTTCCCCATCAAGCTTTTGCCTAAGCATTCACAACCGAAAATGTAGATCTCTTCGACTAGAAGAAACCAATGAATGCAGTAGACCAAGCCTTGGAACCAGCCCTTAGCAATTCAATAGGGGGAACAACAACATCTTTGGCCACATTTTTTATAATGTTTTAGGGTATCTTTATTGTGCAAAGTGTGGATTTAACTTTTCTAGGCTTCAACTGGGGGGTCCACAGATTGTCTGACACCTACGCAACATTCTTGCTAGATTTTTCACTAGATTTCACAAGAAGCACTTTAGAGAGGGTTGGAAATTCTCCTTTGATATGGAAGGTTCTCCTTCTTTCATTATCACGTGGAAGGCCTTCCCTTGAGGCAAGAACTGCAGCCACAAAAGAGAAAGTTACTATAGATTAATTTTAATTATAATTAATCTACAGTTGTTGCCTATTATAGTGTAATAGGCAACAACTCTACCACTGCTCCTCTTCACGCTTCTGTTGTACTCTGGACCCTCTGTTGCACTCTTACATTTTTTTCTCTTCACGCAGTAGGTGGTTGGCTAAAAGCCTTCTAGTGATAGTGCGAATGAGTGGGTTGTGAGGGAACTTGTGTCATTGGTGAGTTGCATGTGATCATCTCAATGGCAAAAAGTGATTGACGAGGGAGGTGTAGTTGTGTGGCAATGGCGATTGCTGTTGCGGTTAGTCGTGTGCGATCGTCGAGCTGCTTCTCTCGATTGTCGGGCTCAACATGTAGTAAAATTTATTTATTAAATGAATGGTCAATTGAATTTTATTTTTAATTAAAAAACATATTTTATTTATTGAAAATTTGATGATCATGTTAACTTAAATGAGTTCAATTTATGTGTTGGTTTAGGTCAACAGTGTTAAAAACAAAATTATAATTTTTAACAAATTAAAAATTAGTATTTTATTGATATATTTTACCTTTTAGTAATGCTATAAAAAATAAGTAAAATTTCATATTTCAAATGTAATTTATTCTAACACTTTACTGGCAATACATTATAATTTTATTAGAATTACATGGAATTCATTAAGGTAAATTTAAATTTAAAAGATGTTAATTATATTCTAAATAATTTATTCTTTTCAAAAATTTTAAATTCATAAATAAAAAACATCTTGTCTCAATTATTTGATAGTTAAAACTTATTTAAACATTCATTTAATAAATTATACTCAAATTAGTTGTATGCTTTTAAACTCTTTCCATTCTTTACTTTCAATACATTCATTATTATTGGCTATGAATATACACATATATAAATATTAAAAAAACAAAGGCAGTTATATACGTATATATTCTCTTAATTAATATTAATGCATTCCTTATTTTAAATCAACATAAAATTGATTGGGTGATAAAATAATTAATGTTAAATGATTATATCAAACTTTATCTTTTAAACTTTTGATAGTGATTATTATTTGTAAGTTCCTTAGGAATTTAACCTTTTTTGTTAGAAGAATGATAATATAATATTTAAGTAATGATTAGTTGTCCATTTAAGTAATTGATTTGCTTCACGTCACCAATCTCCCCGAAAGAGTTGACTTACAAATGTTGAATGTAACGAACCCGGTCTACCTCTCCTAGATGGCGCCCCCTCCCACACTGTGGTTACAGTCTACATGAGGTCACTCGGACTCGAGCACTAGAACTAACCATCCCAAGTAGAGTTGACTTGTATCCCTTTTCAAATTTCTGGGGTCCTAAAAGGAAAAACTAGATTTGGGTAATCGAAATGTTCCGTTTGCCGCATACGCCGAATGGTAGAAAAAAGGTGTAGACTTTAGACCATTCCCAGGTGGTGCTTTTGTGGGTTTATTTCGAAAGAGGAAAATGAGCGCAAACACTGGGCACTTGTACATCCAAGTTCGACGTCCGTCTATCTCACTGTTTCGTTGCCAAAGCTCCTATCTTTCTAGAAAATGTTTTCAGCTTCCATTTCCACGGAGAATTTGCTCACTCAACTCTTCAGGTCATTGTTTTTTCTCTTAAATTCTTCATCCATATACTTCTTTCCGATGTAATTGTGTTGCGCTCGATCCAGAATTTTCAGAGTAGGGCTTTCTTTCCTTAGCTGTAGTATTTGAATATTTGCAAGTGGAATTTATTTGTAGCTTGTACTCGAATGTTTCTGATCTTTCAAGTCTCTGGAAACACACTGTTACTCACAGTCGGGAGCTCAGGAGTTTTGCTGAGCAGATGTGCGTCCGATAAATTCTCTGAATCTCTTCAACCGGATCCGGGGCTGAATTTTACGACTGACCTGAATCAAGTGCAGGTGTGTTCTGTTGATTGTCATAATTTCATTTCTTTAGCCAATTTCCGTGCTCCAATTCTTATTGATAATCCCGTTATTCCGTGTCTGGTGGACTTTTGGGTTCAATTCCACTGTACTTAATAATCTGAAGTTGAAAGATGGGAAATTTGAGTTCTATACTTCACGTTGTTGCAACATGTTTCTTCTGCCACAATCTTGGCTGATACCCCCCTCGATAGGGTGGGTGCTATGAGCATAGCTGGTGTTGTAAACTTCATGTTTTAATTGCATTATCTCACATGATATGTGCTTAGTTGATCTGCAATTTTGCGCTCGCAAAACACCCGGATGCATTCTAGAGGAAGGTTGCAAGGGTATCATTTCCCTTTTGCACGCTAGGATGTTTCATACTCCACGTTCAACGTTAACTATTTGTGTTTGTTGGAGTATATTTGTCTTCATTGTAGGTGTGTTTTTTACTTGTTACAGGAACAAGATTATCGTAGGTCTTTCAATAATGTGGAATTACCTTATTTCTCATTTCAGATATTTGAGCAAAAGAAAACTTCTATTGTGGATATCCTGAAGCAATCAAATTCCGTTTTGCCTCATGTGATCGTTGCTAGTACCTTGCTGGCTCTTGTCTTTCCACCCTCTTTCACATGGTTCACTACCAGGTTTTTCATAATTTCTCAAATAAATAATATTATCTGGTTTTATCTTGATGAAGGCAGTTTAAAAGAATAGTACTTTGTTTAAGCCTTCATTTCTAATTGCTGATTGAAGGGAATTCATGATAACCTAGAAGACTTGTTTGAAAGATGAAAGGACTGCAAATGAAAAGTTTGATGGTCCATCAATGGTGATTTTAAACATGCGCTGAAGATCACTAAGAGGACAGAACAAAGGAATTTGTTTGTTAACTATGATACTCTTCATTCTTCTTTGCTGATGTTCTAAGCAATTCTGGGTTCCTTAATGCAAATTTTGTAGTTTATTTTAAATTCATTAAATTTCTTGTTGGCTAAGTGCAAAGTAAAAATATAAAAATGGTACCCTAAGTGGATCTTGGAGTTCAGGGTGGTGCAATAATGTGTATGTTGCTTGTTGCTGCAGCTTTATTAAATAAATCTGTGATACATCTTTACTTATTTAGACGCCTTTGCTTATTTAGAACTATCTTAAAAGTTAATGCAGCTTATATGATGAGTTAACTTAGATAATTTAGGACATTTTCTTCTGATGCGACGTTGAGGTCTATTTAGGAGAATGTTGCATAAGTGAGGTATTCGGCAAGCACTGAATAAAATGTAACTTTATATGCAGTACCCAAACGAAAGTTGCTCGCTGTACTAGTTTATGATTATCATTTTGGTAAACTTTTCAGGTACTATGCTCCTGCATTAGGGTTTCTGATGTTTGCTGTTGGAGTTAATTCCAGCGAAAAAGACTTTCTGGAGGCATTCAAAAGACCTGCGGTTATTGTGGCTGGTTATGTTGGCCAATTTGTTGTAAAGCCTATTCTTGGATATATTTTCGGCATCATTGCAGTGTCAACATTTGGTCTTCCTACTCCCGTAGGTGAGAGTTTGTTTATATAAATTCCAGCATTACATGCTAACACCAGCAACAAAGTGCTAACTTATTGGTGAATATACAAGTCAGGTGCGGGGATTATGTTGGTATCTTGTGTTAGTGGGGCCCAACTTTCAACTTATGCTACCTTTTTGACGGATCCACAGTTGGCCCCTCTTAGCATTGTTATGACATCATTCTCTACTGCTACCGCGGTTTTTGTTACACCATTGTTGTCACTCTTGCTTATTGGAAGGAGACTGCCAGTTGATGTTAGGGGGATGGTATCCAGCATACTCCAGATTGTTGTTGCTCCAATTGCTACTGGCTTGCTTATAAACAGGTGATCAAACGTCCCAACAACAAAAACTTCTTCTTGAAGTCTATATCAATCTAATACTTCTTTTTACAGGTTCTTTCCTCAGATATCTAATGCCATTCGACCTTTTTTGCCTCCATTATCAGTCCTTGTGACTGCGTGTTGTGTTGGAGCACCTCTGGCTATCAATGTTGAATCTGTTAGATCACCTTTTGGAGTAACATTGCTATTGCTCATTGTTGCATTTCATCTTTCAGCATTTGTTGTTGGTTACTTTCTTACTGGCGTCTTTTTCCCCAATACACCTGATCTCAAAGCACTGCAAAGAACAATATCCTATGAGACAGGTACCTCTTTTGGTTTCAATCGACTGATTTTATCGAAGAACCTCAGCTGATTTTATTTGTTTATGGTTTCCAGGGATGCAAAGCAGTCTTCTGGCTCTTGCATTGGCCAATAGGTTTTTCCAAGATCCACTTGTAGCCGTGCCTGCAGCAATCTCTGTAAGTTATATTTTCAAATATTCTGATAGCTATACATCTTTTTTTTTCTGCATAATAAATGGTTTTCATATGTAATTTGTATTTGGCTTACACACTCTACAAAATAAATTGAGAGATTTAAGTTTTGACCTGGACGAATACAAACAAGAGTTCTATATTAATATATTCAAGTTAGGAACACTTGTCAATAAGTTCAGGAATAAGGTTGTAGAATAGGAAAGACAATTATAGCGGAACATGAAACAAGAGGAATCTCGTCTATTGGGTGAAAGCAACCTTAGCGTATACTTCTCCGTATAAAAAAATATCGCTTTATGTTTATGTTGGTTTAACTATGCGTGTAAATAGAGAGAGACAGAGAGAGGGAATATAAGCATATATAGGCCAGGGCCACAGAAGGTGCCCGTGCTGTTTTCGGCTTTGAAACATGCGTAACGTCAAATGTGGATGTGGAAGTTATAATTTCATAAGCAATATGATGAACAGAGCACAGGCTTTGTTGTTTGCATATTTTATGAGTTTGACTATCTATTTCTCATGTGGCTCGCAGACTGTAATGATGTCATTGATGGGCTTCTCTCTTGTCATGCTTTGGGCAAAGAGGGAAAAGTAGGAGCACAGACAGTACACATGACTGAAACTGATGAATCACCAGTATACCCCGTATTGGTAATGCTATTGGCTTTGGCTTTGGCTGTGGCTTTGGCTTTCCTCTCATTGTTCCTGTCTCAGAAACAAGAGTAGTAATGTTTATCTTATAGGTCAAGATGGGGATTGCGTCGTAGTTGTACAGAAGAATTCAATGGAGCTTGGTTAATGATTATATAAACTATTACTAGATCGGAAAAGGCATGGAAAAGCACTACAAAGAAAGCTTCTGCAAGTGTTGAAAGTCAACTACGAATGACAGTCTATGTCCAGTTGCTTGGTTGTTGTACCTTTCTTGGCTTTTGGTTCGGTTCCTGGAATGAATTGAATGGTCGAAAATGAAGTCTCAGACTCTCATAGCCTAGAAAAATAGTTCAATTTTTAATACAAGGTGGGAAAAATCCAAGTTATCGAAACAGGCCTGATATTTTAGGATTACCAATTTAAATTGTTCAAATTTTTCGTTCTAAATGATTACAGGTAAAAACGTTGTCGCTTATCACATTCTCTCAACCCTCAATAACTTACCCGCAAATGGACTGACGTAACGTACGACAAAGAGAAATCTGAAATTATCCGCCATGGCAAGTGTACCATCTACAACCTTAACTCTGTTCTCGCAGAAACACCGTTTGTCTCGCAAACCAAAGCAAACCCCTTTCTTTTCCCTCGTTCGTCCACTAACCTGTAAACGCGATGATGCTTCACAAACTCGATCGAATTCAATAAGTCTCGGTAGTTGGGGTGTTAAAGGTCTTTATGGTGCGGGTTTGGCATTAGCACTAGTTGGACCAGCGTCGGCTGCTGGATTGCCTTTGCTGGGTGAACTCAGCGAACCCGCAAATGCTCTCTCCTTGCCCACTTGGACGGTGCATGTGTCCAGTGTTGTTGAGTGGTATGCTTAAAATTCTGAATTTTGTTCATTTAGTTCCTCTCCTTCTGATAATCTGATATTGTTTGTTTTTTTTTTTTTTTGTTATTCTTCATTTGACTGATTGATAATTGGCTTTTGAGTCGAGTCGAGCTGCCCAGTAAAGAACTCGATTTCAGTTTTCACTTTAACACAGTCTACTCTTTGAAACTAAAGATCCCATCTTCATAGACTTTTAAATTTACCACCATACTTTGTCGATAATGAAATACGTTGGATTGTGTGGTACATTGCTTCAGTGTTCTCAATGCTAATTGGAGTTCTCCGCCTGCACAGGATTACAGCAATGGTACTGGTGTGGGAATACGGGGAGAAATCGGGGTTTGAATCATGGAAGGGACTGTCTTGGGGTATGGTGAGTTACTCTTCTTTGTTAAAGGGAAAACCCAACAATGGGAGCCACTCTCTTTGGCTATCTTATCTTTTTCTTCTATAGTCTCCTTTAGTAAACAAACAAAGGTGGGAATCAAATAATGGCCTTAATTTAGCTTGAACCATTCAGGATGTCATTTTTCGTTTTGAGGGGCTTTGTTTTCATGACCCTCTCCAGCTCCTGAGATATGGAAATTCCGTACATGGAACATTTTCTATAATTCTCGTTTCTGGGTGATGTTATGCCTGAAGGAGATTGTTTGCATCTCTAGGGCGAACTGCCTTTTGAAATTTGAATGATGCGTAACGTTTTGGATGCCAGCACTTTAAACATGTCAGACACTAACTTGCTTAGCTTCCGTTTCATGAGAGACTTGTTTATCACCTGGGAGGGCCCAGATATCTCCATTTTAACTCTCTCCTACATTATTTCCCAGTCTCATATTGTTAACTGATTTAACTAACCCTGCATTGAATAGGTACCTCTGCTGGGTGGAGCATTTTGTGCGTGCACATGGCATTTCTTTTATAATTCCGAGTCGCTCGAGGTAAGAATGATTGTATCATTTCATAGTGAAAAAGTATGTGGCTTCATTTAGGCCCAAATTGGAAAGTAAGTACCTAACCAAATGGTGTATAACCAAGCCATATTACTGTGTCCATATGCATAGTCTGTACTATGCGGTGCCTATGATCTTCTTCACCTCTCACATATTTATTTCTCATTCACTTTGGATGTGTATTTAAGACCACATTAAAGTTTAATCTCCGAAGTTGTCTTTGTATGACAAGTTTTCAGCTGCACCGTACGATTTCTTCTTCCTCAAATAGAAAAAGAATGTTTGACTGTGAATGGCTTTAGTTTGAATAAAGAAAACTGCAAGTCATATCAAGTTTATTCTAAGCTAGGAACAAAATGAACGTGAGGCCATTCTTCACGTAGATCCCTGAGAATCTATGAATAAGGTTGCAGAATTCAGTCAATGGAATTCAAGGCAATTCTGCTTTATGTATCGGTTTACTTTTACATAAAACTAGTAAGTGATGCAGCCTATGTGCATCGTAGTTTCATGTTGAGGTAATTACAAATATGAATGTAAAAGGACTTGAAAATATTAGTTTGAAATATCTGATCTAACATAAATTGCAGTTATTCATAACGTTCTTCATGTAGTTGGCTAGGTACTTACGTGCATACCGTGTAGCTTTTTGAGTATGATACTATGGGAAATGATTGATCCTTTGAATCCAGCAATAAAGTGTGGATCATCTTAAGGTCACCCAGCAGCAAGAATGGTAAAAAAATTTCGTCAATGATGCTTCCATATTGATGCATCATTAATGCTAGGTGCATCAAATCAACAAAAGCTAGCTTCAGTCCAGCGAATAAAGTGTGGATCATAAATTGATACTCCATGAAAAACATATTTTGATCCATTCAGAGCATCTGGTTATCCGTGTCATAACAATGTTGCTGTCATTGGATTTCACCAATGTCCTGTATATATGCATTTGAAGAGCATGACCTTTGATTAGAAGACATTACTGCCATTCTAATTTCCTGGTTTGCATTTTGTACACGATTTGGAGAGCATACAACAAAAACTAAAGCATTCCTCAATGGGTTTTAGGTTTTGGTGGCTCTTCAAGCAGCGTTAACAGTATTAGGTAATGCCACCATGTGCTTGGCCGCATTCCGTATATACAAGGCAATGGAGGACGGCTCCAAAAGTCTCTGATAGTTTTCAACTCTGCGGGCTATATTATATATGTATTTCATTGCCAGGTGAGACTCTTGGTAAAGCTTTGAAGCAACTCCCAGCTCAACCATGTGATTACAACTAACTGCGATATCCGTACAGTTATGATTTCTATTTTCAGGAAATGGTATGATAGAATTCATAATTCATGTTACTAAAATTGGCTGTTCCTTTGTATCGAAACTACTGAAGTTTGACTTCTTGCCTATTCTTAAGAATCTGAAGGTCATCAGGCCACATGTTTGAACTGTATCTATGATGATTATGTAGATGGACTTTCTCAACCTCATGGATGGACCGGGGCCTTCCAAATGCTGCAATAGTGTTCTCTTTGATTGCTTATTAATGTACCAAACAAATTTCCCACGTCAAAATATAATTGGGATGAGCTGTAACCTTGGTGTATAATCTACTTGTTTGAAGCCTTTATCTTCGAACCTTATCTAGTGTTGTGCTAGTATATTAACATAATCATCAATATCACCTTGAGAGAAAAAATATATATAAAGGAAACTCAAGATGATTTGACTTGTCATATTGCATCTATTTCTACGGAGAAAAGTTTATTTTGGCATCTAGAATTGATCATTGCTCCATTGACATTGCAGATCTCTTAACTAGCTACTGTGGCTGGAAAAGCCTTCTACATAAGGTGTTACTTTCACGTGAGCGTCTTTGAAATTCACTGCTTCTATCATTATCAGGCGTCACAACTTCTACCTAGTGTACTACTAGTCTGACAGACATCGCCACAACTTCTAAGCTAAGCTCTTAGAGTACTAGTAGTCTCAGAGAGACAGTAACTTACACCAATTGACCGGAAGTGGAGGAGACAGCTCTACTCTCAAGTTTGTGTCAACCAGCTCACCAATTTGAATGGCACACCATAATTTCACAATATGCACGGAGGAGATTTTAAGGGTCCGTTTGTTTTTATTGATGATTTTAGTTTTCTGCTAAATTCATTATAAAAAATCTATATCTTTAATTCTCTAGTCCCTATTTTTACTCCTAATTATTATTCATAAGTTATAAATATTAAAAAGATTAGTTTTTAACGAAGATATGAGTTTTTTTTTTGGGGTAAAACGAAGATATGAGTTTCGTATCATACCGGCTAAAAAATGGTACGAAATCAATGTCTTCAGTATCGGTTGTCGGTGGCGGCGGCCAATACCAAATTTTTTGTCTTGTGTTGGTTGGTATTTAAAATATTGGCCAGTATAATAAATTTTTAAATTTTCAAAGACAAAATTGCAATAAAATAAAATTAAAAAAAAAACAAAACAAAACAACCCACTCACACAGACAACAGGCTCTGCCATTATGATCTCTCTCTCTCTCCTCATTACTCATTTTCAAAATTCTCCCTCCCTCTAATGTTCACCGTCGGTTGTCACCCATTGTCAATCGCACCATGCCACGCTCCATTGTTGAACCTGCCAATGAAATTGAGCTCCATGAGAAAGATCAAAGAGGCTAAAAGATCTTAATAGGCGAGATGAGGGAAGCAAAGTGATTTATGAAAGAGACGTAAGGATAAGCCAAGAGTTTTAACCAAAGATCAAAAGGAAAAGCTAAGAGTTTTCCTTAACTAAAAAGCTTCAGCTTCCTCCAAAAAACAAAGTTTAGGATTTCTAAAAATGTATTAGGAAAAAACAAAAGGATCTATGGGCATCGAAGGGCTGATCTCTTCCGTTGATATGACGGTTTATAAATTTCTAGCCTTTTGTTTATTTTACTTTCTATCAAAGTTTTAAATTTTGTACTGATCGAAAAATGATATAAAATTATGTTTAAAAATAGCGGTTATCTATATTGATTGTACTGATCAAAAAATGATGCAAAATTATATTCAAAAATAGCGATTATCTATATTGGCCAGTACTGGCCGATTTTGCATGATACCAAATGGTATTTAAAATGTTGGTTAATATCGTGAATTTTAAAAAAATAAGACTTTTTAGCAAAATTCTTAAAAAATTTTCAAAAATTATCTTCTTACATCCCCTTCCCCCTCCCTCATTTTTCAAAATTTTTTAATTAGCTATTTATTTCAACTTTTATTGTGATTTTTAATTTTTATTTTAAAAAATATTTTATTACTCATAATAATTGTACATTAAATAAAACTTTAAAATAAATTATTTTTAATTAAATTTATTTTAATCTTTTATATAATATTTATTAATAAAATATTAATAAAATTATTTCATTTTAAAAATAAATTATTTATTATTTATTATTTATAAACTAGTATTTATTTTAAATATATTTTAATTATTAAATCAAATTGTATTTAAATTTTATATATTTTAAAATATAATAATTAATTTTATAAAATTAAATTAAATTAAATTATTTATAATTTTGGTCATAATTAATTTTAATTAATTAAACATATAATATTAAATTAAATTGTTTAAGTTCTTATTAATAATTAGTATATTTAACTAATAGTAAATTAAATAATATATGTTTTGTTTCAGGTTTCATTTTTAATTAGTTGTTTTCTCGTCGTGAATTCTTTTTGTAAATTCTAATAATTAGAAATTTAAGGATTTTATTGTTCTTTTTTTATTATTTTTAATGTAATTATTATTTATTATATAATAAAATTGTAATATTTCAAATATTTTGTATTGCTCTTAATTTTATGATGATAATTGTCTTTTTTATATTAATTATGATTATTTTTATATATAAAATATTTAAAAATTATTATTATTATTTCATATTAATCGTGATTATTATTTATTATTATGATTTTAGAAATAGGTTAATGTAAACTTATAAATTATAATATAATAATATATTATTTTACAATTTTTAAAACAATTTAAAATTTTTAAAAATTACTTTAAAGAGTATCTAATGTTGACTGATACCATAAACTATCATATCATAATTCAATCCAATAATAATTTCGGTACGCAACATTGCACGGACCCGAAAACACATCACCCCTTACTCTGTCCTTAGCCCCACACGACGAGACTCTACTCTTTAACAGTCTCTCTATCTCACCATAAATACCCACCCACAACACCACCTTCCTTTTCACACTCACCCCAAGCTCCAAATCTTCACCCTCCAACACAAATGGCTGTCAGGAGATCAAACAAATTGCCCCAAACAGCAGTCATCAAGCAGATTTTCAGGAGGTGTTCGAGCTTAGGGAAGAAACAAGGGTATGAACAAGTAGGCCGGCCTTTAGACGTCCCCAAAGGTCACTTCGTTGTGTACGTTGGCGAGAACAGAAGCAGATATATCGTACCCATTTCTTTCCTCTCTAGGCCGGAGTTCCAAATCTTGCTGCAACAAGCAGAGGAAGAGTTTGGGTTCGATCATGAAATGGGCCTCACTATTCCTTGTGAAGAGGAGGTGTTTCAGTCTCTAACTTCCATGCTCAGATGAGCTGAAGCTAAACATTATCAGTTTCATTAGGCCTACAGTAGCTAAAGATGAAGCTGCTATACTGCTTCTCTGGCTTCAATTTTTTCCCCTTTTCTTTTGATTGTGTGTTTTCTTCTTCTTAACAATGATTTCTGACCAAGAGAACCCATGAAATTATCTGGGGTTTTAGTTTAGAATTTAGATTCGTAAAGATGGCGACAGTTTTCCCGACACTGGTTTGTTACTTCTGGACAGACTCTTGCACGTTTTGCTTGACTTTAGGGTTTTGTCTCTGTTGTTCTGTTAGCTCAAAGACAACCTTATCGAATGTTGTGTCAGACGAGATGATTACGTGCAAAAAACACGCTTTTCTATATCTAAAAACCTCAAATGAGATTACACGTCACTCCTTAAACCTCGCACGCTCCGCCATTACTGGTCTGATGTGCTCGGCAGATGAATGGTTTAGATTAATGGCCTCATGACAGTTGCATGAATAATTTTTTAGGGTAATGTGGTCCAACACCCCAATAAGAACCGTACTGACCGGACATTTCATCCCTATCGAACCAATTTGCTTACTTTGGCCGGTTCACTACCTCCAACCACCTCCTTCCTTAATTTTTTATTAACTCTCTGTTTGCCCCGAGTTTTAGCAAATGAAATATAAATATGTGAATGAGATGAATGGGAACATGGCTAGAAAATAAGAGTAGAATAGGTGATTTATTCTCAGTTTTAGGGTCAGTTTGAGTAGTTAGTAACTGGTAGGAAAAAAATTTTGAGGGGTTTTTAATTATTAATTTATTTAAAAGTTAAAATTTCTTAATTACATCCGACTATATAACTATAGTTGAAGAGTATAATTGAATTCGAAAAGTGGTAGAAATTAATTTGAATTTATTAAATATAGAAAAAAAAACTTTTTATTTGGACTTGAATTTTTGTTCAGTTCAACTTATTTCAGTTTAAAATTAACAAATTGAGTAAGTTTAATTTAAGTAAATGTAATTTTATTGAAATGATGTCAGGGAAAATAATATTAAATTAAATATAATTTGAATTTGTTCAGCTAATTCCAAAATTTTATATAATTTTAAAAAATTAAATTTGCCTGTCAAACTTACTCATCACAATATAATTTAGAACCAGTTCAGTTAACGAATGAATGGATGCAGAGGGTACAGAATTGCAAAATACGGTAACAACCACATGTGCCCACATAATTTAGTTAGAAGGTACTTTTTTCTTTTTCATCTTTGACCGTAGCTGTAATTCTTAGTCAGATGAAAGGAGATAGAAGGTACTTTTTTCTTTTTCATCTTTGACCGTAACTGTTATTCTTAGTCTGATGAAAGGAGTCGAGTTTAGATTCTCAGGCCAATATTATTCTATCTTAATACCTGTTTGGTTCGGCTTTTGGAAGTTTCAAAAGTATTTTTTCACACCGCATAAGCCATTTTAAGAAAAAAATAATTGTTTGGCTGAAAAATTAAAAAGTATTTTTGAAATAGAAACAGCTTTTTTAAAAGCTAGAATACAGCTTTTTAAAAAGCCAAAATTTGGAGCTTTTTAGAAAAGCCAAAAAAAACAGCTTTTTATTCTGTCTTATAAAATCTTAGCCATTTATTTTGCGAGACTCGCGTAGGACTTATATAAATAAATGGTTGAGATTTATTGGATACAATAAAATACTATAATATTGGACGAAAGATCTGGACTCCTCGTAATCATAGATTAGCTGCCTATCCCTGTATACTCCTACAAGATTAAAGCAGGACAAGATCCTGAGAAGCTTATTCTCTGAATCAACTGGTCAGCTTTTGGTTTCAGGTTAACTTGTTACTTCGATCGATCTTGCTTTTTAACTCTCGGAAAAGTAAAAGAACGCAACCTTTCTTATGTTTGTTCAGTGTCTTCGTCCAAGTTGATTGTTTCGAGACAATTTAGGTGACTTCCGAATCTCTGATCCGTTGATATCCGCTATAATATAAAAGAGGAAGAATTCTCTCTTCGTTTTACCTTCTTCAATCCTGTTCAGCGGCAAAATAACATTATCTTCCATTCACACTAATAAGCTTAACTTAGAAAACTCGTAATATTGTTTTATTTAAAAATTTTAAATTTTGAGCTTAACTGAACCGAGCAGCTCAAACCCTATTCAAACTCATTTTAAAAATAAAAAGTTCCAACCTAATCCAAAATTTAGTAAACTCATACTAAATTTTTTAACTTTGAGGCTTGTTAGAGAGGTAATTCTACCCTAACCATAAGTCTACTTTACGTTAGAACTTATTTTCGTTCATAACTATCACAGATGAAGATTGAGCGTGTTGGAGATTGATTTTTTTTTTTTGGAGTGATCGAGTTGGTGGAGTGAAGGAGCATGGGGTCAAAAGGTCCTGTGTTCGATTCTCCGTACCTACGCTTTCTTAATTGAACTTGTCATATAAGACTTGTCTAGTGCGGAGTATCTGGTTGACGTGATTTGTAAACTGTTGTATCAATCTGAAAGTTTACCCAATGCACATTCAAAGAGTAGGACCTGCGGATTCCTCTTTTTAAAAAAAAAGTATTAGAGGATGAGTTGTGTTATAGGGTACAAATGTTGAAATTCAACTCGATAATTTCACGGGAGAAAATAGGTTTTCTTTATTTTCTCAAATCTATGTTTTTCTGATTCTTGTGGTGCTACCTATTGAATTTATTTAGTTGACTTAGACATGGCAATACGTCATAGTACTAAGATTAGATTGGTCTTTTCTCTTAAACTCGATTTGAGATTTGATTGAATTTAAGCTAAATAATTCAAACTCAACTTGATCTGAGTTCAGATTAAATTTAAAACGATATTATTTTAGTTTCAAACTTCATTTGATCAATTCAAATTTTACGTCTTGACTTTAAGACAAACCGGATGGACTGCCCTATACTTAGTTTTCATATTATATAGAGTCCACACTCTACAACGTTTTAACTTTGGCAGTTCCTGTCAAAAATATTTGAGGAAGATATTTCCAGACGGAGAAAACCAGAAAGGTTTTGATCTTTTATACTGAATCCGCAGATAGGCTTGACAGTAAGCAGAGTCTAAATTTGTACAACGTCAAGCCTAATTTAGCTTATACTTTTTTGGGTTAAAATTTGAATTTAAGCTGGTTTAAACAGGTTCAGATCGGGTTGGGCGTTAACTTTAACCCGATCGGACCTTTTTGCCAAGTCTATTTGCAGAATACCATTTTGCAGACAAATGAAAAGCAAATGGGTAACTTGGAGTTTCTTCAAAGTCTGTCTTACCACAAGAGCTGCATGTTAAATATTTTCAGAACTTGCATCATGTCAGAATTGGAAGTTGCTTGCATTTCAATCTTGGGGTTTCAATCAGAACAGATCTGCCAGAAGTTCTTTCGATATGCCTGAAACTAGAAATAAATAGAAACATTCCTCACAATCATAATAGATTCAGAATTATTTCTCCTTCTTTGTAATCACATTTGCCTGTAGAACTAGGCTTGGAGACCACGTTTAAGAGCACGTTTGCCAGGACCTGATGTTGCCCTGTCAGAGTTTTTCACTTACTAAACTGAGAAACTCAGAACTTAAACTTCACAGGCTACCGGTTTTTAATGCAATGAAGAAGTGAAGTCCAGTTAAAACTGTCACATACACGTTTATATTGAATATGAGCTGCAAGAGTAGGGAACTATGTTCTGTTCGATTCAGGAAATTACAGAAACCCAACATAAAACTAACAAATGCAGATGCCATTTACAGTCAATAGTTACAAAAGTTACCAGTGGCTCAACTCATCATTTCATAAGCATGAAATGATGAAACATAAGCAAGCAAAGTCAACAAACGCAAGCTGATACCAGTTTTCATCAAATCTATGGCCTTGGTGCTTCCGCTTGTATACTTCTAGGGCCTTGTTCAATCGAAATGTAATTTACGTCCATGAATTTTTTGTTCTCAATAAGAATTCTTGACCCCTCCTTTCGAGGAAAAGAACCGGCTGAATCCTCTTGAATGCTTCTCCGGTGTTGGAGTAGAAGAGGTTGAAGACGAACTGGACTTTGAAGACCTGTTCTTTGGATGCTTTGAATTGGAAGGTGATGTCAAGAGGTTAGTTTCTGTATCAGATGGACTACATTGGCTGTTGTACAAATCCACTGGTGACTCTGCACCAGTTCCATGCAGATTGGCAGAAGTAGCAGTATCTATCTCAGCCTGATCAAACTCTTGCAAATTTATGCCGGTAGACGTAGGTTCATCTTCGCCCCTTTGGCTCCTCTCACTCTGTGGAGATCCCATGAACTCTGTTTGAGGGCGCAAAGCTTTCAACTGCCTTCCAAGGAGAAATATGGATTCTTGGCACTCTGCCAACTTTTCTGCTGCAGCTGTCAATTCTTTCTCCTGGAATGAAAAGAATTCCCCCATTAGCTTTTACATCCACAAGTCTACTCAGAAACATTGCAAGTAATAATGTCATAAAGATAAGATATCTTAAGGATCTAGACAAAAGTATAAGCAAGAGAACTCCCAAGAAATTATCATTTAAAGACGTATGTATTGTGGAATAATAATGATCTACTTTTAATGTGGAGTAACAAGCATAGAACTACAAGCAACTTCATCACAGATGTACGTAAAGCAGTAGATTGACCTTTTAGTACATAACTCAATATTGATAAATCACCCATATAGGCAAGTCTCTTCAAATCAAAAACATCAAAATACAAAATATCTATTGTTTGGAAGAACATATTTCTGTTCTGTTTATTTTCTAGAGATGTCCCTGATTGAAGTAAATATCAGAGGGAAAGAGGGAAGCCAGGTCTCACTTGTTTAGTCTTGAGGTCAACATCAGCAGCTGAAGAACAAACTGAACAACTTTCATTCCTAGCAACAACAAAGCATTCATGTATTAGAAATAAGGTTGCTTAAGGTTCAAAATATTTTACTCAAAGATCATCCATGAACATTATCCATCCCCAAAAGTTAAAAGTTCAGCACATAATTGATCTCATGATAGTTTTGTCACACAATCAGCATGGCACTCAATGATGACTTTTCCCAGTTCAGAAGAGATCAAAAGAAGTATAAATGGAAAAGTATCAATTTTCACTGAAATCAAATTTAAACCAGATTGGTTAATTTGAATAATCTGTAAGATCGATCAGGAAAGCAGCTAAACATCAGAAACCTTTGGATATCCATAAATTTTGTACCAAATTATTCTTCTAAATTCTAGAAATTGATTTTCCATGAGAGCAAACATAACTTTGCTACCAGCAGGCCTAAAGTTTTAGAATGTGGTTAATTTGGAAATAATACAAACTAAAATTTGAACCACAAAGCTCAGGACACCTTGAACTTGAAAACCAAGGCAGTCCTTGAGTACGTAAAGGCTATAACAATAGCTAATTTTAGTTCAGTTGAGGAAGGTGAAACTTACTTTTGCAGCAGATCCTGTAGTTCATTGCATCTGTTCAAGGCATCATCATGGCCCCTCTTTTCTACTTGAAGTTCATTTTCCAAAGTTTCTGCTTTTGATCGTAGAAGGTTCACCTCAGCTTCAAGCTCACTTGCACGACTTTCAAGCGCTCTGTATGACTCTGCCATACACTTAAGTTGAGTCTCCGCCAAGCTGTTTGAATCTTTGGCATAGGTTAGCTGTGACTTAATTTCAGCCAGAAGTTGCTCAGTCTCCCGTAACCGAGACTTGGTTATTTCCAGATTTTCAGAACATTTGGCTAAATCTACAGCCATGCTCTCCTTCGCCAACTTTAATTCTTCAAACTCCTCCAGAGAAATCTTGCACGAAGTGCCATTTGGAACATAGCTTGACATTAAATGTCCATCATCAGGCACCTCAGGATTAGAGTTAGGACTAGAAACGTGATCACAATTATTTTGATATCCTTCCCCTGATGAATCCTTGTCAGCAACCTTATTCTCCGGTAATGCAACTTTGTCTATGCAATCAGGACTGCTGATCTCTGTTTCACAGCCTTTAAAACCAAGGAGATTGAATCTAAGTTCACCAGCCTTAGCCAATACATGTGAGAGGCCAAAAACAAAATCAGTCAAACTTGATTCACTGGATAAAACTTTGTTAAAGGTGACAGAAAACTCCTGAATCTTTTCATCCAGAGCATTGCCATCGACAGATATAAGATGAACTGCCATCGCTTCTTTGCCCAGGAAAAGAACAAAGTCATGAATTTGAGAAACGGCAGTTGCCAACTCCTGGCTCAGTTTGTGCAGGTTTTCTATCTTGCTATCTTCGGACAAACTGATCACCTTTTCTCCCGTTATGC
The DNA here is from genome assembly GCA_026413385.1 of Erythroxylum gracilipes. Classification (NCBI taxonomy): domain Eukaryota; kingdom Viridiplantae; phylum Streptophyta; class Magnoliopsida; order Malpighiales; family Erythroxylaceae; genus Erythroxylum; species Erythroxylum gracilipes. The sequence continues at coordinate 942,376 of JANZLC010000002.1, forward strand.
CAGCATCTTCAGGAGAGGTCTGCCCATTTAACATAGCATCAGAATGTACTTCATCAGAAACACTACTGCCCGAATTATGATGGAGAGTATCACAAGCATCTTGCACGACAAGTTTGACCTCACCCAAGATTTTCCCTATGTCAGCATCCTTTGACACAGTCTCAAGCAACTTAGAGATTCTTGACTGGAATCTAACTAGTGTTTGCTGGTCTGGATCAAATCCAGAATCCCCAGCAGACAAATGAAGTTGAGAAGACGCATTATTAACCAACACCTCTAAATCCCGATGGCCTTCAGACTGAGTATCTCTACAAGATGAGACCTCTCCTGAAACATCGCCTTTCACAATTTCAGATCTTTTACCATTTCCACAATCAGAAGTAGTGATGGCACCATTTGAATTCAAACAAGCTAACTTCTCCATCTCTAAGAAATCATCCATAAGCTCCAAATTGTTTTTGTTTTCAACTTTGCTAGATCTCTCACCATTGGTTTCCTTCTTGAATTGAGAGAACTCAGAGGTCAATCCTGTTGCCCAAGAATTTGCACAACTTCGATTGTCATCATTTCCATCCTCAGAAAGAGAGGTCAAGCTAGGTGGATTGCTTGCATTTTGGCTAGAGTAGCCTTCAACAGAAACTTGGACAGTAGATTTTGGGAAACTTTTCTGTTGATTGTTGACTATTTGTGCTTCTAAACTTTGAAGCCTGCTTGTTGTCTTGGCACATAGATTCCTAGAATCCTGCAGCTCACTGTTACGCATTGCCAAAGCTTCTTTCAGCATTTTTGTCTCTTCCTCCATCGCAAGTAACCGTTCTGTGAGAAAGTCGTTCTCTTTATGCAATTTCTGAGTACAGTCAAGTGAAAATTCAGACACTGCAGAAACATGTGGACTAGAAGGCTTAACAGGAGACCTCCTTAAGCGAGAGTCTCCATATTCTCGCCCCAAACTCTCAACCTCTAGTTTCATTTGGGCTAGTGCAGCAGGGCCTGGTAACTTTTTCCGCACAAGACCACGTAACCTTTGGCACTCTGCTTCAAGCTTAGCTATTTTTTTCACTCCTTCCATATTCTGCTTGTTAGCTGCGTCAGCAGATCTCACGCTCATATTCTTTTCTTCATTGCGAATCTCCAGCTCTTTGGCAACAACATGGAGTTCATACTTTAGTGTATTTATTTCCCGTTCACATGATTCAATATTGCTCTTTAAAAGCTCGATTTCAGCCTCAGCTTGTGATTTCTCTTCGCTTATTTTTAATAGCATGTTAGATCGCTCCTGCAGTGACCTTGTAATTGCCACATTTTCAGCTTCAGATCTAAGGAGTTCCTGATCCAAGTTAGCTATCTTAGCCTCAAGCTCCATCCTAATCTTGTCCAATTGCTTTGCCTTGGTTGTAACAACTTCCTGCAATTTCTGTTCATGTTCTTCCTTCAAATTCCGTATTTGCCGCATGCACTCTTTAAGAGCACCATCCAAATGTGAAGCTCTATCTTCGACAGTGAGCTTTGACAATGTGACAGATTCTAGATGATTTTTCAATGCCAAAGCCTCTGCTTCAGCCTTTTCCCAACCTGCAGCATAAGGTTCCATGGAATGCATGTGAGGTTATATTCTAGAGCATTAATGTTATCATTTCTCTGTCTAGGAGATTGGAACCATGGTCATACCTGATACAGCTTCTTCCGCAACTTTAGCGTGCTGTTTAACAAGGTTCTCCTTAGTTGTCATCTCAGATTGTGCTGCAGACAGATTTTCATTCAGTTCTTTAATTTGGTCCTCTAATTTCTCAACTTGCTGCTCATATGTCTTGGCTTGCTCATCGTATGTCTTAACTTGCTCTTCATATGTCTTAACTTGCTCCTCTAAGCCAGTTAGATGAGTGTATGATTCAACCGAAATCTGAACATAATTTGGCTTTTTGTAGTTGCCCTGCTTAGATTACAAGGGGGAGAAAAAAATAAAGAAATAATACATTAAGAAATAGAACTGGGAAAAAAGAGCAAATGGAATTTTAATAAAATAATACCAGAACTTGATTTCATCAATGGATATTATACTAGCAATTGCAAGAATTTGTTCTATATCATTGTAGCATCTGGACATATAGCTTGAGTTCACGCAAAGTGCGTTAAAAAGCTGACCAGGTTCTGATGAGTAAATGATATAGAGATTTATCAAAAATGACATCCAACAATGCGAAGTATTGGCTCACTAGTCATGACCAAATCCCCAAAAAGTAGCTTCTAATAAGAAGATTTTACTCCTAATCAATGGCTGAGAAAAGAAATCCATGAGAAACAATCAACAAAAGGAAGGTAAAAAAGAAGGCCACAGTTATGCCAGGAACTAGAAGTATGAAGGCAAAAAAATTAATAAGACCTTATTATCGCCCTGTGATCCACCTGAAGCCACATTGATACCGTCGAGATCTACTGGACCGGCAGCTTTCTCAGACTTTTCAGATGACTTCTTCTTCCAGGGCCAACTCCGGCGGTCCATCTCACACTGCAACTCTCAAAATAAAAGAAATTGAAAATACAGGAGATAAATAAGAATAGTATGACGAACATAGGAATTGAACTTTAGCTGATGATACTAAGTTCTAATTGGTACAACAAGCTTGAAACCAGAACATAACTTGAATTCAAATAAACCCAGAAAAAGTACGGAACAATTAAATTTGGATTCAACAGAGAAAGATCAGAATGTACACTGTTACGACCCCATCAGTCCCATCAACATGTTGAAGCTAGTCCTAGGAAAAAATACAAGGCCTACCGGACATGCATTGTCGGAAATATATCTATTCATCAGACGAGAACAAAACGCAACAATTGGCACAAAACAGACATAGCATCAGAGGAGCATCCAAAGTTATTGCTAATGATGTTTGATTTAAGAACAATAAAGTGAGTTAGAACACAAAGGAAGTAACAATCCTTCCAAAGTTCAGGCACTTAATAAATAAGTATTTAAGACCTAAGAGACACGATCGGTTAAAGTGAAACTACAGTGCATTTTAGTAAATTTATGCTCGTACAAGTCCAAGCTCCGTAACATGAAACACGCAAAAACTGTGGCGGCGACTTTTGATTTGCTAAACCAAGATCTAACCACGAAGTTTATTATGTAATTTGTGAGAGGGATAGTCAATGATTTTAAAATACGAGAAACGACGCAGAAATAGTTCAAATTTTTTTAAAAAAAGGCGAGATATTTATCCAATGGGAGATGGGTTAGAAAGAAGACTGTTTCTTCGGTTAAATTTTGAAACAAAGACAAAAACAGAAATACCAAGTATGTATGACTTTTTGTGAAGCAAAACTGACAATCTGATACGGAATCACAGTGAGAAAGAGAGCTGAGAAAGCTATTGAAATCCCAAAAAAAAAGGCACATTTTAGCAGGTAAGTGAAAATGGCCACGCACGAGCTCCAATTGATGAATCAGAGCAGAAACCAAATGATGTTTATAGCTGAAAATGGAACAAACCCAGATGAGAATCACATTCCTTCCTCCACCGACACCAACCCGAAGCACAATCTTGACTTTGAAAGAAAGAAGCCAATGTTTTTTAAAGAAAAAAACCAAATTGTTGGCTATCGAAAAGAAGAAACTAACAAGCGACACGTCGCCTCTTTATCTCCTTTTTTATCACTTACCCAGAAACGACACAACAACACTCCAGAGTTCTGAAGGGCGAGAAATGGAAATATGAACTCACCGAGAGAAATGTAGCTTCAAAGAAAGAGTCTCTAGATTGATGAGTCACCACTCGGTCGCTTTACTCTAAGAAAATGAAGATCCAAATTTAGAGATGGTGGGTTCTTGAGATTGTCGTGTGATAGGGGAGAAAGCAAAATGGGTAGTCGAGAGTGGCAGCCGACGACTAAGTCGCGGCGGCCGGAAAATATGGTCGTGGTGGTAGTGGAAGTGAGAGAGAGAAGTTAAAATATTCGGTTCGAGGTGTCACTTAAAAGGCAAGACGTTGGAAAAGCTCCAAATCAATCACCTTTAAATTATATACATTAGATAAAGAAAAAATATTTTAAAAACAAGTTAGTTTAAATTTAATATTTTAATAAAATTATTGGTGCATTTATTATTTATTAAAATAATATCTTAGTAATTGGAAGTGTGGTCATGGCTCAGTGGACTAATTTGCCCTTGGATAAAACGAAAATATGACGATAAAGTCCCTGACGCTTGCGGCAGAAGCAAGAGCTTAGCTGTATAGGATATTTCGAAAAGGTTCTACAATATGTTTATCTTACGGGGCTGTGAGTATCACGACACTTTGGACCACCGTCACATCTCGCATAATAAACCTTAATCGCATGTGATGTGCCACTGCATGTAGCCTTCACGCATCATAAGATCTGAACCGCTCATCAAACCATCTTACCTTTCACCTCTTTTCTCATCCTTACAAACTCAATAACAAATTGGCCTAGTCAAAACATTTTCTACAAAAAAAAACCATGTAATGATACCGACAAATGGTAATGTTAGCCACCTGGAGGTCACTCCACGTATGGTCTAGGCTGGCCTTGCCTGCATTGGAACATTGTGTGTGTTAGCAGATTTTTGAATCCCTCAAAGCTTGTCGGAACAGGAGTGTTCGGTCGTGCCATTTCCACTTCAAATTCGATTTAGTATAAGATTTCCGTACAATTAATCAATTTACAAAATTTAATGTAAAGCCGAATTTGCTTGATTAGTACGTTACAGAGGCTAAGAGCCTAAGACCGGTCTAGGTACTATAACTCTATAAGACAATAGCACTCAAAGCTATTGAATCCTACGATTAAAGAGCAGTGATTCAAAGGTATGCACAGGTGAGTTCGTAGGTACTGTTTTGATTTAATTGAGATTGTAGATTTAAATCTCTCTCATATATGCAGCTTCATATATGTCGCTGTTTAAAATATGAAGTTAGAACTTTATCTCTTATAAAATATCTATTTAATTTGAGCAAAGATTAATTTGGGTGTAGATAATTTAAAAATATTTTTCTATAGTTAAAACCTTTTTAAAATATCTCGTAAATAATAAAAGACAAGAGTAATGATTCAATTAACAGGGCAATTTCAAGAGCCTTCATACCAAAAAAGTTATAAATTTATATTTATAATTAATTAAGTTAAATTAGTCACTTTATGTTAAATTATTAAACATGTAATTTTCAAATATGATATATTTACTAATTTATTTAATTTGTAAAATTATAAAATTGTCAAATAATTTATTTAATATGTAAAATTATAAAATTGTCAAATAATTTATTTAAGTAATACATAAATTTATTATATAATTTATAAATAAAATTTTATAAGATTAGGCAATCAAAAGGGAAGAATTGGGTTGCTCACATCGATCTTAGAATACAGCCCCTGATTTTGTTTTTGTCTCAATCACATCTCTGGCAATAAAAGGGAGATTGGTACAATAATAAGGTTTTCATTTTGTCAAATTATTCTTTTGGAGTTTTCTTAATCCATGAGAAAAAAAGGCACAGCAGTCTTTTTCTACAAGTTAGGGGTCTTTTCCTGCCCTTTAAAAAGCTTGTAGTTTTATGAAATATGACCAGAAACTCCAAAAAGTGCAAGAGTCGGCAAAGTCGTTGCGTTCATTTCATCAGATACTTACAACGAGGTTTTTGCTTTCTAATTTACATTCATCGTTATAACACGCGGTGAAATACCGCTAATTTTTTTTAAGGGCTTTGTTTAGAATTTTTTTAAAGAAATTAATTGAGTATTTGGTTATTATTTAAAAAAGAAATTTTTTGAAAGAACTTCGTATAATAGACTGTTTAATAATATAAAAAATACTTTAATTTTAACTATATTTTATTTTATAATGAAGATTATATATATATTATTTACAGTATATTAAATAATATGCAAAGTACAATATATTAATTATTATATAATTTTAAACCATATAAAAGCATAAATGAAAATATATCTAACCAAATCTTTTATATAGATTATAATATAATTAAATTAATATCGAAAATAAATATTAAAACATATAAAAAACTAAATAATATTATATAAATCTCACAATAAATATCCAAGTTTAGTAAATACTTAAATACATAATAAACTGGAAGATGAATTTATGAGTATGGTAAGAATTATGTATAAAACATAATGACAAAAGAGATTAAAAATAAACTCATTAATTATTCTGAAAATTCTACATGAAATAGTGTTTTTTTAGAAGTTCTAAATTTGAGCTTCTTAAAAAGCTGTATTTTAGCTGCAAAAAAATTATATTTACTAAAAAAGTACTTTTTAATTTTACAGTCAAACACTTATTTTAAAAAAAGGCTTTAAGGTGGAAAAAAACTTATTTACCCTCCAAAAGCTCAACTAAACAGACATTAAAACTTATTTTTTGCTAGTTAATTTAAATTTATTATTTTTAATGAATCGACTCATGAGTCAGACTTAGGTTCAAACTAATTCAAAACTCAATTATTTTAAGCAAAACAATATTATTTTATTTTAAAGAATTAAGTTTTTGATAATCATAAGTTTGTACAGTTCAAATTTAATTTCAATTAAAAAATAAATGAATCTATATTTTAATTTTTAAATTTTTATTTTTAAAAAAATAGCGAGGGCTGACCCATTCCTAATAATTTATATGTTCATTTTGAAGCCTAAATAAGTAATCAGGCAATATATAATAAACATTTTTTTTTCCAAATCAAACAAACGTTGGCTCAGCCATTATTCTCAAATGGTTTTCAAGTAAGACTGATAAGTAAAATTTAACAAAATGTAATTTATAGATTATATAACATTACATGTTGCTTATTTATTATGTAAAAATAAGGCTGCATATTATTGGATCTTTTCAATCTCACATTTTAGCAAGATTTTTGTTTAGTATTGTTATTGTTATTGTATAATTTATAGATTATATAAGTTTAAATTGCCATCAAAATTAAAAATAATTTAAACTATTGAATATTAAGAGTAGAAACATGTTGAAAATTAAAAAATCACTTAAATTAAATATATTACTTAATTTAAAGTAATTAATTAATTAAAAATATATATTTTATAAGTTATTACATTGTTTAATAATTTATTTAATATATATTTAAATTTGATAAAAGAAAAATATTTGTAAAAAAATTTAAAAAGTGATTTTATAAAACGTATATAGTTAAGGAATTTTAACCATCTTATGGGTTAATTTATTATGTAGGTTAATTTAAAACATGTTAAAATTATTAAGTGTTTATTTAATATACAGTAAAAATAATAATAAAGATTACATTTTCCTACCAAGAAAAGGTACTAACAAAGTCAATATCCAGAGTGGATGACCCCACACCTGCACCAGCCAGGTAAAGCCACTTGTTCCTGTCTACTTGATTAAAAACAGAAGAGAGTTAGGCAGCTTTCATCCCCCGGTACGTCAAATGGTACGTTACAGTGATTCAATTCTAACTTTGTAATATTAAATATATAAATATATGATTAAAATTCAATAAGTTAAAATTAGAGCGGAGGATTTGATATCTTTTTATATACAAGATTTAATAAAATATTATAAAAACACCATAATTTATAAAATATTATAAAAACACTAACAAGAGATTTGATTTTAAACTTCAATGTCCTTGCTTTTTTTTTTTTTTTGGTACATCAGGTGGGGAAACTAAGCTTAACGTTGAGGAAAAGCAATCCTGTGCCCATCTGCACGTAAAAGAGTAGCAAGTGTAGAGGGAGGGCTATACCACACATACTTACCGTATATAAAGTTCGAACCAAGACGAACTAGGTGGTCAGCACATTGATTACCTTCATGCAAAACATGTGCGGTAATATACCGTGAGCTATTAGCTAAAAATGAGTGGATATCATAGATTACATTGGCTAAGGGATGAAATTGAATATCCATCCAAGAATAACTTAGGCAACGAAACACTTCTATCGAGTATGATTCAATAATTAATCTATCATACTGAAAAATTCTAGCAAAGGTGATATCAAATCGGAGAGCCTGGATCAATGTCCTTGCTGCCCTGGAAGCTGATGGAATCTTGCCTTGAATTAGCGACGATGGGTGAAGAGGTAGGGTGAAGTATTAAATTTTCAGCGACACAAACAAGCCGGATATTAAATTCGCGGAGTGCCAATCGTTAGGCAGGCAACCGATAAGCCTATATTGGAGAATCCAAAAACAAAAAACAGTACAAAATAAAATTAAAACCGACCCCTTATTATTGATGATTAAAAAATTAAATTATTTCAATCATAAAAATTTTGAACTAACTCTTTTTCTTCAAGTTTGTATTTTTTTAATTCAGTTTTTTTAATACAATAACAATATAAATATTCTAATAAAAATCTTATTGGCACGTAAAATTTAAGAAATTTAATAATACATAGCCTTAATCATAATTGATAAAAAGGTTATTTTCAATTGATCTACACAAAATATATATATATATATATATATAAACACATATATATCTATTAAAATAATAAAGTAATAATAATTAAAAATAAACGTAAACATAAAAGATAATAGTAATAAAAATAAATAAATATAAATGCATACAAACAAACACATAAAAATAAGTAATAAAATAAATAATGCAATAAATATAGAGCAAAGTACAAAAAATCTTAATTTATCTTAATAATTTTTATTATTAAAATCTAACTAATTTTTATAAACTAATCAATTTTTATAAAACAAAATAAATGTGTTAATTTTTATTTAATTAATTTTTAAAACATTACTTGTTATCGATATTTTTACTAAATTTAAAGTGAAATTTTAATATTTTTAATACCTATTTATAAAATAATTTTTATTTAAACTAAACTTAACAATACCGGTACATACCTCCCCGTACAAGGCAATTTCGATTCGATTTGCCGTATCATGGAATTGATACCTCTCTTGAATGTCACGTTCCTACTATACAAAACAAAACCCCAATCTTAATTGCCAACCAAATCGCATCAAAATCAATCTGGCAATGGGTGAGCGAAGTGATCGCGACAATTTGGTTTCATTTTCTTTCAGAATTCATCACCTAAAATGGTTAGGCAGGCACATGATACCCAACAAAGGCCTAGAAATTTTTTCTCAAATTTTGAATTTGTGATTAAATAATACATAATTTTATCCTTAATTAATAAATAAATTATTTTTAACTCACATAAATAAATTTATGATTCTAAAATAATTTTTTTAATAATCAATCATAAATTTTTATAATTAACTAAAAAATTATTACAAAAACAATTCAATTTTTAAAGGCAGTTAAAATAAGATATGAAATAACTATTTTTATTTTCGTGTGTCCCTATATTCCTTTCTATCTATCCATCCGTCTATAGATGGATAACTGAAGATGGCTGGACCTCACAAACCCACACATCGCTACACTTCGTTATAATAACTACGTAAGTGTCCAAAGTGGAAACGGCACCGTTGCGCATGACTCGGAAGCATGCTTAGCCTTTAATTATCGAAACCGACACCGTCGGCAGAGAGATGAGAGCAATGTAGAGCCCTAAGACACAACACAACATAAACACCCCACCTGTCGACAATGACAAGCCATGCATGCATTGAAAACAATATCTTCACCTATTAATAATATCTTTTAATTTTAAATAATTAATAAAATTCACAAAAATATATCACCTTTCACTGATAGTTTAGACAAAATTTTAGTTTATTAGATTTTGAGTTAATTTTGAGTTTAAATTTTAATGAAATTTACGTTTAAAATTAAGAGTTTTGAAACTTAGAAAAGACCGTTAAAAATATACCTTCATTTGGGGGTCAAATGGGGAAGTTATACCCGAAAGAATCGAACATGTTTATACCATCAATCAA
>JANZLC010000002.1:966725-996576 GCA_026413385.1 Erythroxylum gracilipes
GCCCAATAAATGATTTAGATTAATAGGTTGAAGTTCGTGTGATAAATGGATCCCTTTTAGTGTGAACCTGGTCTATATCGGCCTTGTAATGGAGAAGCCCGATATGGAAATTATATATAAGTTAAGGTTTCCTGCAGTTGCTTATATCAATCGTAAGCATAAGGAATCTTTGACTCGTTAGGGAAGCTTACATATGGAGAAAATTGTAAAAAGACCTAGCTCGTGTCTCGGTGAGCACTTTTTGTAAAAGTTCCGAAAAGTTCGTGATCATTTGGAGCTCAGAATCGACATCAAAATCAGAGATGAAATCGAAATCAGGTATTCCTTGTTACTTTCGTTTTTAATCATTTCATGTAGATTTGGAGTACGTAATAAAGTCTATATTACTTATTACAATTAATATTTTAAAATTTATTCTGAACTCATTTCCTCTGCCAAACCCTATTCTTTTCGTCTTAAATGTAATTACTTATCTTTCATCTTTGTTACGTAGCTGGCACATGCCAACCCTGTCTTTTAGCCTCTTACAAAAGAGTGATTTATTTAATTAACAACCCAACTTCTTCTTAAAGAATGTTGATTCTCTTAGCTGAGTGGCTGGTGTCTCTCTTCTTTTGCTTCCACCAAGTTTTGTCCTATGGCACAACATCATCGAGAGGTTGCCACCTAGCCAAGGGTTTTTTCCTTTTCCCTAAATGTGTTCGCAGTTACAGTTGTTGTTGTCTTTGTTAAGTACAGACCGTCAGATAATGCAAACGTGAGTTTGTCACTGAGCGAAGATTCAGGGACAGAATTTACAAACAACTGTGGATATTTGGCCGGTTCGTTATCGCTTGCATAAACTCCAACCTCGGAAAGCATGTCTCTGGTCATACTTAGTTTAGAAGACGTACTTGTACAGCTATACTAAAGCAAAGGTTATGGAGGTAATGATGGAATGTAATGCAACAAAACCACTCTTAGTAATTGGATTTCGTGTTGATTAGGGAATTTAATGCTTTCCCTTTTCTAATAAAGCGTGTTTCAATGGCTGCAGTGTTTTATCATTTTAAAAAAAGGCTTTTAGAATCCATTAAAATTTAAATATCAAATACTGAATATATAATTATTGCTATAATAACGACATGAAATTAAAAATATACATTGATGAAGGTAAATAATCATGTAGTCTATTTAAATATTAGTGTTCATATAATTTCATTAATTACATCATTAAAATTTATAATTTTATTATTCCTAAATTTTTTTATTTTCGCTACGAGAGACAGTTGTAAGATGCACATGCCAATAGTATAGTTATTACTTGGACGCTTGGAGCCATAGGCTCATGATGAGACCCACACCATATTGTATAAAGAATTCACCTGTACAATTCTTCTATTACTGTTATGTTTGGTAAGTATCTATTCAGGATAAGTACTTATAAGATTAAAAGCATAATAACGAAAACAAGAATCTGAACCAGTTGTGTGTGCGGGAGATAGGACGCAAACGAAGGAGAGGACAGTACAGATAGGATTGCACTAGCACGTACAATTTAAGTTGAAAGTAACCAAACCATAAGAGTACAAGTCCAACGAAACAAGCCGACTCTTGATTTCAAAAGGTTGATCCTCAACTTAAAGGGCCCCTAATCGTAGATCCGATCACCGCTGGAGGATTGAATCATGGTTTAATCCCAACCAGTCCCTCAGAAGAGCGGCCCAGTACTCGGTGCGCACAAGGAGCCACCACATTGGATAAACTCCCACACTGCCGCTGCCGAGATTCGAACCTGAGTCCTTAACCTCAGTTACCCTCCCAAGAAACCAACTGAGCTAGACTTGGGAGGTAATAGTATAGAGAGTCTTGGGGTTTGGGATTTGTTATATATGTATAAAGATAATGTCAAACCAAACAAATTGGTGTTAGTGGTTTAGTTTTTTTTTTTTTTTGTTAAGATGTTTTGAATTCTGAGTTTTGAGAATAGAAAATTTTGTTTGATCAGAGCTTTACTCTTTACGGGCTAATTCAGTGCGAACGAAGATTAATTTAGAATTGATTAGTTTGAAAGTAAATGACTTAAAGACCCTTCTTATAATTAGGACTCTTTTAAAGCCCTTCTTATAATTAGGACTCTTTTAAAGCAGCTTGTAGGCAAAAAAAAAAAAAAAGATAACGTCAACGTTTGCATGCGCAGTTGAACAGGCTATAAAGCGAAGAAAAGGAAAAGCCTTCGTGTTTTGCTTTTTTCTGGTACGTGGGACAGTGAATAAAGAATCTTGTGAGTCGATAGGTTTTGCAGTTTAGCCCATTCGGCCTTTGCTTATAATACGTATGTCTGCGTAAGAAAGCACAAAGGTTTTGTGGGAATGTGTTGTGTCGTTCACTTTGGGATAGGGTCGGCAATTTATCTCAGCCCGGTCAGGCCAATTTAGATTAATCTAAAATTAATAAATTTAATTTAAATTGATGAAATTTAAAATTTTATATTAAGTTTGAATTTAAAATTTTATATTACTTGATTTATAAAAGTTATTTAACTATTAAACAACTTGAAATTAAATAATAAATTAGTGTTTTAAGTAAATTAAATTTTAGGAGTTTGAATTCAAATAAAATATTTAATGAAAGAATAATTTAAAACCAGCTGTATTACAATATGCTATGAGTATCCATCTCAAGATAATACATTAAGCATCATGACTATATCTTTGATGGGTCATTCCTAAATATCCGTACAGTGACGTTTATAGAGATAAAGCAATTATACCCATAACCCCAAACTTTTTCTTAAGCTCTAACGAAGTGGTTGGGAAAATAAATGCATGTGATATAATAAGATTCAGTAGTTAGTACACCAAAATTTTTTATTCCGGCTGATACCCTCAGTCTTTAAGCATGATCTTCTCATATTTTTCTCATTGAAGTGGTTGTTTGTGTTCCCTTAACATGTTTTCCTTATCTAAGTCTTATTTTTCTTAAATTTTTAATAATATTAGTTACCTTCAATCTGTTTTTTTACCATTACACTCTTAACCTTTTCTCTTTTAGTAAAGTTACACATTCAACGGAACATCCTTATCTCCATGACCACTAGCTTATCACTATCCATTTGTTTGATTGATCAACATTCTGCTTCATAAAGTATGGCGGACTTAATCGCTAAACGATAAAGTTTACCTTTAAATTTGAGTGATATCTTCTTGTTACGCAAAACTTCTGGTGCATTTTTTTATTTAAGCTACCCAAATTTGATCTGGTGAATTATGTCTTAATAAATCTCTTAGTTGTTGTGATAATAGAACCTAGATATTTAAAATATCTTTTTTATAGTATAACTTCTGAATCAATTTTTACCTCCACATTAGTAATCACTCTATGTGGAGGAACCAATTTTTACCCGAAATGTACTCACTTTAGTCTTACTCAATCTAAAACTCTTCGATTATAACGTATTCCTCCAAAGTTCAAGCTTAATATTGACCTCTTCTTTTGTGTTATCCATTAAAACATCGTCATGAGCAAACAACATACATCATGACACTTTCCCTTGGACAATTTTAGTGATCTCATCAATCATTACTGCAAACAAAAAGGGGCTTAAAGAGAAGCCTTGGTGTAGTCCAATATCTATAGAAAAATGTTATGTATCTCCTCTCATCGTTCTTATTCTAATTTTTACACTTTCATGCATATTTCTAATAATTTGCATATAAGTTATATGAACCCTCTTGATTTTTAAACATTTCCACATGATTTCTCTTAGTACCCAATCATACACAATTTCTAAATCAATAAAAACCATGTATAAATTGCACTATCTTTCCTGTAATACTCCATTAACCTCATAAGGAAATGTAAAACTATTGTCGTGGACCTTCCTGATATAAAGCCTAATTGGTTTTCCGAGATAGAAGCTTCCTTCTACATTCTCCTCTTAATCACCTTCTCCTATAATTTCATAGCGTGACTAAGTAAGTTGATGTCTTTATAGTTGTTACAACTTTGGATGTTCCATTTGTTTTTTATAAAGAAATTATCATACTAAATCTCTACTTGTATGACGTTTTAACATATTTAAGGATCATATTAAAAAGCTTGACTATCCAAATAATAGCCTCTTCACCTAGGTTTTTGTACACTTCTATAAGTATCTCATCAGACCCTATTGTCTTTTCGCTCTTCGTCTCCTTCAGCATTTTCTTAATTTAATCCCTTGTAAACTATTGGCAGCAAGTAAAATTACAAAACCTCTCGGATGAGCTAAAGTCACCTAAGGAGAAGATATCCTCAACGTCTTCATTAAAAGTGCTACGAAAGTATCTTGTCATTTTTTCTTGATGACATTATCAGCTACAAGCACCTGCTCTATTTCATATTTTATGCAACACACTTGATCTAAATCTTTTGTTTTTTGTTTTTTAGTTTTTGCCAACTTAAAATTATCTTTATCTCATCTTTAGTATCTAATCTTTGATATAGATTCTCGTAAACTCTACGATTAGCTTGTGAAATTATATGTGACAAATTCTAATATATATACAATCGTCAATGTAGACTTTCTTCTCTCTCAAGGACCGTTAGAAGGAAACTAACCAACAACTACTAACTAATCATAGGCTTCTTACTTTAATCACGTAAATTAAGGAGCATAATGATACACATCAATGATACTTTTCGAACTGGACGATGATAATGTTTTAATATACGAAATTTGCATACAAGTTCTATGTACCTAAACACATAAAAATGAGGCGGCACTTCAATACAAAGAACGCAGTCGAAGGTGACCGTTTTAAAATAAAAACAATCACATGAAAGTGAACAAGTAAAACTGAGCTTCGCATCTCTAAAAGATGTCTCTAACATGCAAAGAAAGGGATGTCAGATATAAGTCAAGCAAAGCCGACGTGAACCAAATAAAGATTCGAACTTAACTAACATGTCGTTTTCTTCAACTCACATGCTACTATAAGCCTATAGCATGGCCTCCCAATCAAGGCGTTATTGTTGATAATAAGTAAAGGGTTTTTATATATTGAGATTTTTTATAAGTTCACTTTTTTTCCAATGCTTTAGAAACAGATAAGATAAAATATTTAAGGTTTAATTGATATTAGATCGTCATAAAAATCGATTAAAGATTGAATAAAATTAAAAATTTTAAATACGATTGAAGGAGATTGTTATTAACCATAAAAAAATTTGAAGTTTAATTAAAAAAAGAGATTATTAAATAAAAAATAATTAATTTATAAAACAGACCTATTAATTAAATTTTATTAAAAGTAAAGCAAACCAAAAAATTAAAAACTCGAACTAAAAAGTCAACTGATTTAAAATTTTTACGATTAAATCGGTTGAGTCAATTGAGTTTTTTAACCGTTCCTTTTTTTCCTTATTTTAGTTCTCATATTTAAAAGTTTATAATTTATCCTTTTACGGTTTTATTTAATTATTAATCAATTATTTTACATAAGATTTTGTTAAATGTTTATTTATTTAAGTTTTAATACTATATATTTTTATATCCGGCATGTTACGGCGTTTGGAACAATCTTCTCTGTATTCTTCTGATTAGAATAAGCAAACCCTTCACATGGGAGTTGGAAGGAAGCGAGAATCATCCACCAACCTGAAAGCCCCATCTTCTCCAACTTCTTCACAGCTTCTATATAATAATCTTATATGTATGTGTGCGTGTGTGTATGTAATGTCCATTTTCGAAGCTGTAATACGTTGTTCCTTTCATCCATGGAAGATGTAAGATAATGTAATAAACTTACATGCATCGAATATGGCATCGTCTTATATATATACGAGGGCCCCATATAAGAAAATAGGATGCTAAATTGATAGAAACTCCATACCCCAAAGATGATGCTTAAAATATGATGGTGATTCCATTTCCACCTATACAGACTGCAGAGGTAGCTCAATCATAAGTACGAGCTCAAAGTGGAATGTACTTTTTGAACGCTCAAATCCAAATAGAAATGATTGAGGAACCGAAACAACACAAGATGTGTATTTTAACGTTTTATGTATGATTAGCAAAATTGGATTTGACGAAATCTTAGGCGCAGAGGCATAGGTGGCTCGACATGTGTCCAATCTAGCTGTTATTTACAGGGTGTTCTTATAATGGAGAATCACCAAAACAAGCTCTTCATGAGTTCTGTCCAGATTGGTTTGATTGAGACTGACTGGCAACAAGTTAGGCCTACTGAATCCTTTTCCAATTTCTTAATGCAATCTCTGATCTCGAAACCAAGAAAGAGATTTTGGTTGGGACGATTCTTTTTCCTTAGCAAGAATTATATACGGCAATGTGTAAATAAAAACGAGATTAGCTTAAGCATGCACATAAGCTAAGCTCTATGCAATTCAGCTATGGGTGTAGGTGTTTAGGTCATAATGTTTAAAACCGACAACCCGTCTCATTAACAGCATATGGATAGCCAATTCATATTCAGTTGATGACATGAGCCCTACGGAAACAAACCCAAGAAATTACATTTCCTTAAGAATCTTGGTTTCTTTCTACTTGACAAAGGGCTTCATGCCCAAAATTAACAGGCTGATCTTCTCAGGACTTTGGAACTTGACAAGATAATGAATAAGGTATAATGGGAGTAAATTCAAAACAAAAATTTCGTTGAAGAGCAAAGGACTATAGGATACAAACGGGTAATACAAGTGAGTTTGAATCACTGGCAATGAGGATGCAGTTCCTCAATGATCTTCAGCAGCTTTCCTTTTCTTTGTCTTCTTGGTTTCATGATCTTTATTCAGCACCTCTCTATCTACAGTATCACGTTCTGCCATGTCGAGTTCGCCCTCAACCTCTTTCCTCTTGCCACTAAGAGAAATTAACAACAAAATGGCATCTTAATCTTTAAATATCCACTTAATAATGCAACTTCATCTAAGGATTAGGATGCAGAACACTTTTATCACCTGCTAGTCTTATCATCTTCGAAATGTTTTTTCAGCCAACGGGCGCTTCCGGTATGAGGTGGCATCAAGGAGCCAGAAATGTGCAGTATTTCCTCATCCAAGCTATGAGGAATAGTTGTGTCAATAAGATTGTCCATAAAATTGAACCATATGTCTAGTGCTATTCAATCTAAGTATACATTTACTAAAATGTTGTGTAGTGTAAATGACCAATAAAGCTTTTAGCAGGGAGTAATCATAATTAAACCGTCGTGTTAATTAAAGGTGAACGACTTGTAAAGAATCAAGATTCCTTTTGAAGCAAATTATGTGAAATAGGGAAGATCAATGAAAAAGAGAACCAAAATAGCATGAATTGTGCCATTTTCAAAGTTTATAGCACAATTACAAGAAAAAGACAATATATCACCTCTTCACTACAAATCGGATCACATTCCCAACCTTTATTGCATGCTTTTTGTGATATCTGCTAACATATACACCCTCGCCATGTTTCTGAAGAGACAAAGTATATCAAATAAGCAATCTTAGACTGAAAACATATCGATTACCAAGCACATTTGTACATATACCTTCTTAAATCTGAATTCATCACGGATATCCCCATTAGTTATAATAGCAGATGAAAATCCGAGAACGATTACATGAATAGAATCTCGGACAATTTTCACAACTTTACCTTCTGGTAATTAAAAAAAAAAACTCATTGTTAACAATAAAGATATTAAAGGCATGAAACAAGTATGTACATAGAGGAATATATGGAATTGTTAATTGCAAAAACGAGAACAAAAAACAAGGACAATTATAATATCGGAATCCAAATCAACCTAAAAGCATGTCTGGTTTAGGGGAGAAAATCAACAGTTTTGCTTGTAGTCCAACCGCAAAATATGGATGAACCCCAGATAGAATCCTCCCACGTTTATTTGGAGTATTGACAGCATAAGCTAAAATGACACCATCAAAAGTTTCACTGTACCTGAAACCAAAACCAGAACAAGAACATTAACACCTACAAACCTCATATTTAGCACCAAACCATAAGCCCCACAAGAAAACCAACTACGAAAACTGTCAAAATACAAACCATTCAAACCCAGGAAAAAATTATACTTATTTAGATAGAGTAGAACATCATCTTTAGCATCAAACACATTAGCTCTGTACGAAAACTAAGCACAAAAACTTTCAAAACCGAAACCAATCCAAACCCCGATAAATTTTACGGAATTAGATACAGTAGATGCAACACAGCCGTGTGCGGACTACGCTTCCCTATAAAGCTTCAATCTTTAAGTTATGCTATTGATATAAAAAAACAAACAAAAAGGGCGAGGAAGCGAACCTGAAGAGCAACGAACTGAGCTCGCGGAGGATTGCATGAGAAACATTCTTGCTCTGCGATGGAGGCAAGTACACTACCAAATTAGCATCCGAAACACTCAGTCCCTCCATTATAGGCCAAAGCGCAATTTTCGAATTCCCGGTAGCGGCAAAAACCCTAGAGAAACCTTCCAAGTTGACGACCGTAGATGTTAATTATGGTTTGATTCTTTTCGCCGATCAAGGACTTTAACTTTTGGGCTAATTTTGAATAGGCCTCAACAATTGGAACAAATAGGTCCAATCCAAGTGATTCGAATAGGCTCTGGTGATAACTAAATTGTCCGGTTTAACGTAGAGCCCAGTTCCAATTTAGTAAGTAAAAATACGTGTTATTAAAAATTAAAAATTAAAAATTAAAGGTAAGACTACGTGTTATTAAGCTTCCTCAAATGATATTCCAATAGAAAAGAAAGAAAAAAAAAGAAAACGATTTAAAAAAGAAAAAAACTAATATTTTAAAAATAGAACTGAAAGTTAAATTAGTAAAATAAAAAGTTAATGATTTAAAGGGTTTAACTGATATTATATTAGGTTGCCATAAAATTATCTCAAGGTTAAATAAAATTTAATAATTTGAAATATAATTAAAGAAATTCCTTATCTACCAAAAAATTGAAGTTTAATTAAAAAAGTTTATTAAATAAAAATTAATTAATTTATTATAGTTTATAAGAACTTATTAATTTACAAAAATTGACTGTTTAATTAATAAATTGGTCGGTTTTAAACTAAAATTTATTAAAGTAAATTGAACTTAAAGTTAAAAACCTAACCAAAAAATTGAACGGTTTAAGATTTTTACGATTGAACATGTCAAACTGGTTGAAATTTTTAATCATTGATAATAACCAAATACAACACCAACAACAAAATTTCGTTAATATGTAAAATTTGAGGAGGTCCAATAATACACAGTCTTAATCTTATCTCTAACAAATAAAACAAACACATAAACAAATAATTGAATAAAAAAATAAAAAATAAAAATGTTGAAATAAATAAATAAATAAACAAACAATAAGAAAATATGTCTATAAAATTAATAATTTAATAAATAAAAATAAAATATAATTTATTACAATAATATCAACAAAATATTTTTAATTAATAAAAAATATTTTGGATAAACTTAGAAAAGATTAAAAAAAGATGAAGAAATAATTTTTTAGAAAATAGTTAAAGGAAACAAAACCAGAAATTATAATAAAATGATAAAAATACATATAATATATAAAATATAAAAATAAAATAAATAAAAATAAAACATAATTAGAATTTAATTAGTATTTTTCAATAAAATATTAAGTTGCATTTGGCCAAAAGAAACTTAACTAAAAACAAAATGAAGTGCCTTATTCATGCAATCTTGTGAAAAAGAAAGAAAACAAAAACGATGTCGGTTCTTAGATCTAGAAGGAAGGATTCGCAAAACTAAAGCTCTCAACGGCGTCGGGGAATCGGAAGAAAAGGAAATTGAATTGAATACTCTATTCTCTTGCATTTCTTCGAAATCTCAATTCTCTGCAATTTTGGGTAATGATGGGTTCCTCGACGCAAGACGATGGCCTAACGAAGCTCGAATATCTATCTCTGGTCTCTAAAGTTTGTAGCGAGCTGGAGACTCACCTAGGGTTTGGGGACAAAGTTTTGGCGGAGTTCATCACGGAATTGGGTCGCAAGTGCGAGACTGTTGATGAGTTCGATTCGAAGTTGAAGGAAAATGGCGCAGAGATGCCCGACTACTTTGTCCGCACGCTATTGACCATTATTCACGCCATTCTACCGCCGAATCCAAAGTCCGAGAAGGAAGCGAAGAAAGAGAGTGTTGTTTCCGATGGTAAGAAATCTAAATTCAAGGCTCTTGCAATTGAGGATAGTAGAGATAGAGTAAAGGAGCTTGAGAAGGAGCTTGAGATTGAAGCTAAAGATAGAGTTACAAAGGAGGAGAGAGAAGAGGAAAACAGGCATAGAAAGGAGAGGGATCGTGATAGAGAGAGGGAGAGACATAGGGATAGGTATGGTGGAGATAGGAGGCGTAGAGATAGAGATAGAGATTATGATGATAGAGGAGAGTATAGGAGTAGAGGAAGGCACAGGGATGATGATGGGAGGCATAGAAGAGATGGTAATGATAAGCATAGAAGGGATGGGAGTGAAGAGATCGACTATGATGACGAACGTAGAGAAAGTAAAAGGGATCCAAGGAATGGACACCACAATCGAAATGAACCTGAATTATATGAGGTATATAAGGGCAGGGTATCGAGAGTGATGGATTCGGGTTGTTTCGTTCAACTTAATGATTTTAGAGGAAAGGAGGGTTTGGTTCACGTTTCCCAGATCGCGACCAGGAGGGTTGTTAATGCCAAGGATGTTGTGAAGCGGGACCAGGATGTTTTTGTCAAAGTGATTTCAATTTCGGGTCAGAAATTGAGTCTTTCTATGAGGGATGTTGATCAGCATACTGGCAAAGATTTACTTCCATTAAACAAGGACTGGAATGAGGATGCTTTTAGAACTAATCCTTCAACTTCCAAAGAAGGGCTTGTCACCAGGACTGGGCTTTCTGGGATTAAGATTGTGGAGGAGGATGATTCTTTTACCTCTCGAAGACCATTAAAGAGAATGAGCTCACCGGAGAAATGGGAAGCAAAACAGCTTATTGCTTCAGGGGTTTTGAGTGTGAATGAGTATCCCATGTATGATGATGAAGGAGACGGAATGCTTCATCAAGACGAGGAAGCTGAGGAAGAGCTTGAGATTGAGTTGAATGAGGATGAGCCAGAATTTTTGCAAGGTCAGACTAGGTATTCTGTTGACATGTCGCCTGTGAAAATATTTAAGAATCCAGAAGGCTCATTGAGCCGTGCAGCTGCACTTCAGTCTGCTCTCATAAAAGAAAGGAGAGAAGTGCGGGAACAGCAGCAGAGAACAATGCTTGATTCCATACCGAAGGATCTTAATCGTCCATGGGAAGACCCAATGCCTGAGAGTGGTGAGAGGCACCTCGCACAGGAGCTTAGGGGTGTCGGTTTATCAGCTTATGATATGCCTGAGTGGAAGAAGGATGCATTTGGGAAAGCATTAACATTTGGACAGAGGTCAAAGCTATCTATACAGGAGCAGAGGCGGAGCTTGCCAATCTACAAATTAAAAAAGGAATTAGTTCAAGCTGTTCATGATAATCAGGTACTGGTTGTTATTGGCGAGACTGGTTCAGGTAAGACTACTCAGGTTACACAGTACCTTGCTGAGGCAGGTTATACTACAAGGGGCAAAATAGGTTGTACGCAGCCTCGTAGGGTGGCTGCAATGTCAGTTGCAAAAAGGGTGGCTGAAGAGTTTGGGTGTCGATTAGGTGAAGAAGTTGGGTATGCTATTCGTTTTGAAGATTGCACTGGACCAGATACAGTGATCAAGTATATGACAGATGGTATGTTACTCAGGGAGATTTTGATTGATGAGAGTCTTTCACAGTACTCGGTTGTAATGCTTGATGAAGCTCATGAGAGGACCATCCACACTGATGTGCTTTTTGGGTTACTTAAACAGCTTGTGAAGAGGAGACCTGATCTTCGACTGATTGTTACGTCTGCTACTCTGGATGCAGAGAAATTTTCAGGGTATTTCTTCAACTGTAACATATTCACTATTCCTGGTAGAACGTTTCCTGTAGAGATATTATACACCAAACAGCCAGAAAGTGATTATCTAGATGCGGCTTTGATCACAGTCCTGCAAATCCATTTGACAGAACCTGAAGGGGACATCCTTCTCTTCTTGACAGGTCAGGAGGAGATTGATTTTGCATGCCAATCTCTGTATGAGAGGATGAAAGCATTGGATAAGAGTGTACCTGAGTTGATTATATTGCCTGTTTATAGTGCTCTTCCTAGTGAAATGCAGTCGAGGATTTTTGAACCCGCCCCACTGGGGAAGAGGAAAGTGGTTGTGGCAACCAATATTGCTGAGGCTTCTTTGACAATCGATGGTATTTTTTATGTAATTGATCCTGGTTTTGCAAAGCAGAATGTATACAATCCAAAGCAAGGGCTTGATTCTTTGGTCATAACTCCAATTTCACAAGCATCTGCTAAGCAACGAGCTGGACGTGCTGGTCGTACTGGGCCTGGAAAATGTTATCGACTGTACACAGAAAGTGCATATCGCAATGAGATGTCCCCAACATCAATTCCTGAAATCCAAAGAATTAATCTTGGAACTACCACACTAATGATGAAGGCCATGGGAATTAATGATCTTTTGTCTTTTGATTTTATGGATCCACCTTCACCTCAGGCCCTCATTTCTGCCATGGAACAACTTTATAGTTTGGGAGCCCTTGATGAGGAGGGGCTTCTTACCAAGTTGGGCAGGAAAATGGCAGAATTTCCACTGGATCCACCATTGTCTAAGATGTTGTTAGCTAGTGTAGATTTGGGTTGTAGTGATGAGATTCTGACTATAATTGCCATGATTCAAACTGGAAACATCTTTTATAGACCTCGGGAAAAACAAGCTCAAGCAGATCAGAAGAGGGCAAAGTTTTTCCAGCCTGAGGGTGACCATTTGACTTTACTTGCCGTATATGAGGCATGGAAAGCCAAGAACTTCTCTGGCCCTTGGTGTTTTGAGAACTTTGTTCAGTCCCGATCCTTGAGGAGGGCCCAAGATGTCAGAAAACAACTTCTTTCCATTATGGATAAGTATGATCTTAAGCTCTTATATACTGCTTTATTTCTTCTTTTATCATTTTCTATACATATCCCTTTGTCAAGTTACATTTATCATTTTAGTCCTCATTGCTGAATGGGGAAATTGCTATACACTAAACTATGGCTAAAAAATGTGCAAGTAAGATACAATGCTTTTTCCCATACATTTGACAGATGAAATGCCTTTTGAATCTGTGAAAGTATTCTCCATATAGTTAATCACGGGTCTTGTGGTTTCCGTGTATGCAACTTGTTACTGCATAATATTTTCTTAGGGAGACAGTGAGTATTTCAGGACTAATCCGGCTTTGGTTATTAGGCACGACCAGGTAATTGCTTATTGAAGACAGTTAGTGCCAAGAGGATGTTCCTCACTTGCATTATAATATCCTTTGAAGATAGATATAGGAATTGTTTAGAGTATGAAGGATGTCGTAGTGGATAATTACATGTTCTTTAAGTCAACGTACTCAGTGCACAAAACTCTCCACTTTGCGGGGGTCTAGGGAGGGTTATAATGTGCGCAGTTTTCCTTTTGTATTTTTACAAAGAGACTGTTTCTGTGACTTGAACCTGTAACTTTATGGTAACAAAGGAGCAACTTTATCAGTTTCTCCAAAGCTTACCCTCGAATAATTACATGTTCGAAAGATCTTATTCTCTTGCAAATATAGTTTTAGATATTCAATGGGAGAAATCTCAGACTTGATAATCGTGCTCATCTTTTGTTGATTTTCTTTTATTATTCCTGGACCAGATCACTTAAAGATTGATGTTTCTTGCTGGTCTTATTCTAGGAAATTCTGACTTTTGAAATCGTGAGGGACTTGATGTAACCCTTTTGGCTTTAAAGATATGTTTAATGTTCTAAAGATGGATTATTGTATGCTTCTTTCCTCTCAAGTATAGTTTTAACTAAGTCCCATGTCATGTTTCATTCCAAAATATCGACATTGTACGTCCGCGTGATTCTTAACATCCCTACCATATTTTTCAGGTATAAATTGGATGTGGTCAGTGTTGGAAAGAACTTCACGAAAATTAGGAAAGCTATAACAGCTGGATTCTTTTTCCATGCAGCCAGGAAAGATCCTCAGGAGGGTTACAGAACCCTCGTGGAGAATCAGCCAGTATATATTCATCCAAGCAGTGCTCTTTTTCAGAGACAACCTGACTGGGTGATCTACCATGAGTTAGTTATGACTACCAAGGAATATATGCGTGAGGTTACTGTTGTTGATCCCAAATGGCTTGTTGAACTTGCACCCAGATTCTTCAAAGTTGCAGATCCAACTAAAATGAGCAAAAGAAAACGTCAAGAGCGTGTCGAACCTCTTTACGATAGATACCACGAACCTAACTCATGGCGATTGAGTAAGCGTCGAGCTTGAGTTCTGCGGCTCTAGAAGGCTCAGATGAGGTTTTTTTTTTCATCAAGTAGTAAATGTAAAGTTATCCCTCCACAATAGTTAAGAACTGCAAATTTTTTTTAGTTTACTTCATGGAGTACTACCAAGAATACCGTTTTTTGACTGCTGATATTGTTGTTGATTAGGTAAACTTTTCTAGCATTTTGCCCTAAGCGTGAAAAGAGTTGAAGTTTTTAAACCAACAAGTGTGCATTGTAAAATTAGGCGCGTTCCCTTATATTTGGTGCAAAAGCTGCTTGGGACAGGTACTAAGCAGCCTAAAAATGTTCAAGATGCTTGAAACTAAAGATAGTAAAAGGGTCCAGATCTAGATTTGCTCGAAATTAACAGATAAAATTTGTTTTGATTA
Source organism: Erythroxylum gracilipes (assembly GCA_026413385.1). NCBI lineage: Eukaryota > Viridiplantae > Streptophyta > Magnoliopsida > Malpighiales > Erythroxylaceae > Erythroxylum > Erythroxylum gracilipes. The sequence continues at coordinate 981,551 of JANZLC010000002.1, forward strand.
TATGTTAAGTCGGGTTTGTGTTTAAATAAAAAAATTTGAATTTTGGACACGAGAATTTGATTCTCTACTTCCGGCATACTGCTATCTTGTTAATATTCACTAGAGGGAAGACAAATGGTTATTCGGAGTTGCATTAAACTATGAAGATGTTAATAACGCGCTTGAGAGCAGTGAGGTGGATTTCACTGGAATTGGTAATTAGTTAATTATGTAATTAAATCCTCTCTTTTAGTTACTATATTTTATTTCTGTTATATTAAATCTCATCCACATATTTATGTAGGGTCTGTATAAATATGTAGATAAGATTTAATAAAATATAATATAGACACCGTAATCGGAACAGGAAAATCTGATCTTAATTTATTTACTGTTGCAATTCTTGGAAGCTCGTAAGATTGGATCCAAAGTGACCCTGAGAAGAAATTTGATTTACCACATAGAGAGGAAGAAAAAAGAGAATGTTAAGAAAAAAATTAAAAAGAAATATACAAAAAAGGCAAAGAATATTGATGACTAAAAACTCTAACCGATTTGAACAATTTAATTATAAAAATTTTAAATCAATCAATTTTTTAGTTTAATTTTTAACTTTCGGTTCAATTTATTTCAATAACTCTTGTTATTAAAAATTAATTAGTTTATTAATCGAACGATTTAAATTTTTTATAAATTAATAATTTATTGTAAATTAAACTAAATAAATAAATTTTGTTTAATAAATTTAAATTAAAATTAAAATTAAAAACTCAGTAATGAGATTGAATTTAATTTAATTTATACTGTTTGGAACAAACCCAGTAATATTAGAATTGAATTCAATTATACTGTTTAGAAAACAATCAAAATAAATTCAATTATTTCATATGATATTTTTACCCTTGAATAAAAAATAATCTTATTACTGTTTGAAAATGATGATCATAGATAAAAAAATAAAAAAGGGAAAGACACCCATAAACAAGGAAAAGGAAAAACCTGGATATGATAGGAGGTGCTGATTTGTGGAGAAGATGTTGTTGTTCCTTTTTTTGGTAAAAGAAGCTCAAGAAATATATGGTAAGGTTAGATGAGTATTATTGGAAGGATATTTTTAACCTATAAAAGAAGAATTGAAGTTGTAGTTCGTATTTCAATTCCAATACTTTTCAAGTAAATTCAATTTATAAAAAATGATGAACCATCAAAATTTTCTACTTCCAAACACTTCAGTTGAATCCAATGATGCAACTGGGTATACCATTCCAAACACCCTATAAAGAAAATGATGAACGATGATTTTTGACACGTGTAATAAATATCTCAGTAACTATCAATATCTTCCACATATTGACACGTATGCCATCGGTGTTTGGCAACCGTCCTCAGTCCTCTGGTAAGAGTTGGGGAGATAAGTTTGAGTTAGTTGCACGCAAAATAGAGATGGAAATTTCTGTGGTAGTTTCTAGGGAAACAAACAGGAGGAGAGAATTCCGATCGAATTCTTCCACATAGCAGCCAATAATTTTAGTGACGATAAGTAGAGTGAGAATGGGAGCATCATCGTCGAGTGAAAAGAAGCCGACGAGCGAAGTGAACGAAGTGGAGAGTGAAGCAGCTTACACAGGAGCACTTCCAATGCTTCGAAGTTGCTTTACAAAGCTGGCCGATCCTCAATCGCATACAATCCCTCTCGAATCTCTTCAGGTAAGCGAATTCAACTTTCATTCGTGCAGTTCCACTTGTCATTTTGTGCTTTCTCTTTTATTGACTTAGTTAAGCAATTGAGCTGCTTAGTTTAATCGAAATTAGCCAAACAAAGGGCTGGATTTAAGAAAATTTCCTTCTCTTTTGTGCGTATAGTTCGAAGGCGGTGATATTAAGGAAATCGAAGTAAAGAACTTTTTTGAGGCTTTCTTTAGTCTTCCAGAATGCTGGACAAGTGATGTTCGAGTTGTTGTAAATTTCAGTTAAAACCGAAAAGAACGTTTATATATCTTACCTCGTTTCGAAATGTTGTTTTTCTTGACGATATGTCAAACGTTTGGTTGGTGATATTAAAATCTTCTGATGACATATGGTATGAGTATTAAAAATCCGATCCATGACTTTTATTTGTGGTACTTATTCCAATTCCACGAGCAATGTGATCACCGTGTTGCTCCTTTGCAATGAGGAGAAAAAGGTCACAAGCTTTCTGCTTCAATAAATTGTAAGGCTATTCTTGCTTAGATATTGATAGTGTTGATTTTCGGGAATTTGACACGTTGAATTCGTCAGATGCAGATGCTTTTTTTTTACAGAAATTCAAGCTGGAACCCAATATTTTCTTGTGCTTGTCTGAATTTGGTTTTGTCACTGTTTATTGTGAGTAGTTAATTTTATTTGCAGCAATTGGAGTTCTATCTAATTCTCGCTCTTTTCAGCAATGCTTTCTCTTAACTCACGAAGATCTGGTCTGTGAATCACCCAGCATGCCTGCTTACTTCCCAGCTTTATTAAGTCATGTAGGACAATTTTTAGTGGATGAAAATTTTGTCATTGAGAAAGGAGGAGTCAACTGGGTTGAATTTCTCAAATGGTATGTGAAATTTTGTGGAAGGATGCCAGCCTCAGTGTTGCTACACACATTGCTAAAAATAGTTGCTGCAGTCACCTCAATGTCAGGACTTCCCATGAGATTGGAGTTTGAATCCAGTAATGGTGATGGTGATGGTAAAATAAGTGGGTATCTTTTGCCCAGTAATGTGCTTATTCTTCTCTGGACGTGTTGGACCATGTTGTGGAATTCAAAAACTCCAAAAATTTCAAAAGGAAAACAAATTCTGTGTCTTCCAGACGTTACTCATCTGGTATTATCAGCAGTTGTTTCATGTGCTGAAGTTGGCAGTGACATAAACTTATGGGACTGCGACATCTCAAGTTTGGAAGTTCAACTGCCTGTGGGGAAATTTCTGACATGGGCCTTGAAAACAGTCCCCGGCTTAACAGATTGCTTGAAAGAGTTTATCAATGCAAGACTCCAAAGTGTTTCTAGTTCAGAGGTAAGTAATTCAAATGATTTTTTATGCGATGTGATGGTAATGGTCTGCTAAATTTAAGTTCTTTTATGGCCTCATTCTGCACTTCTCTTATCTCTTTCAAGATTGAAGGCTGTGGAATACACACCATTTAAGCAACTGTTTTTTCAATCGCAGACTACATGATTTCGATTTTGTCTAATACGATTAGTTTTGAATGTCTGCAAAGTACTTCTTTTGAAATCTTTTCTTGATTTATATTAGGATGCGTCAGAACCGTCAAATTCATCACTTGGAGACACGTCACCTACAAATGATTTTGGCAATTATATTCTAACACGTGGAAGGGCATGGGGAATATCTCTTTCGATGAGGAGTTCAATAAGTGCAGAAATTATGAAACCATTCTTTCCTGACAGCAGAGAAAGAACAGATGATAAACTTCTTTATCGGTTTGCCATCTTATCTATTCTTTTCTTGACCTATCTGCTAACTCCTATTTTTGAAATTGTGCATCCATACGTTGTTGTTGCATAATCTGCTGCTTGTGCATTATTGATTGTCCACGGCATTTATGCTTTTCTTGTCACTTGTTTTCTTTTTTACTATGATTTTCTTTCAATTTCACAGGTAACATTTGATTTGCTTACTTCTGCATCATATATTAGTGACTGTAGCCCTTGTTATTACTTGGTAGGTCATCTCTTCATGGAAGTGGATTAAACAGATTCTGGTCTCGTGTTGAAGGTTACTATGGATCACTGCTAATACTAGTTGCTGCTACTTCTGGAGAAATCAATGAAAATAGCACCAATACCATGAAGTGGATAATTGCTGCACTTACACACGAGGGTCTACAAAATAAGGATTCATTTTATGGAAGCTCTGGGTGCCTGTATGCCATATGTCCAGTGTTTCAGGTGTTTTCACCTTCTGGTATGTAACTTGACAGAGTGAAGATATCTTTAGTTCTTGATGCCCCGATCCTTATTTTGGGGTGATGGAATGAGTAGGAGGTCTTGAACTGTTTCTTGTGTGGTAAACCAAAATAAAATTTCATCAATGATGGATGCTTTTATTCATGAACAGGAAAGGAAAAGAATTTCATTTACAGCCACTTGCATCCTACTGGTAGAGTTTATGATCCACATCCAAAGCCAGTCGGGATTGGATTTGGAGGGACCACCGGAAATGAGAGAATATTTCTCAATGAAGACTTCAGTAGAGTTACAGTTCGCCATCATGCAGTTGATAAAACTTACCAGCATGGTTCCCTTTTCCCATCTCAGGTAAAAGTATAGTAGCGTTAACATTATTATTAGCAATTCATATGGCTAAGATGGTTCCCGTAAAATTGTGTGTTTCATCCCCAGATGACAGATTATTAATAGTAGCATTACCGTTAGGATTAATAATGCACAAAGGGATGTCCTTGTTAAATCTACTGGTGAAACTGCCTCGTGTATATTTAGTTGTATTGTGGTTTTTTCGGTCTTTGTTGACAAACTTATGTCATGTTTAATTATTTATTCATACTAAGGAGACTCATATCTTAATCCAAGACATCAAGACACTGAGTTACGAATTTTCTCTCATATGTAAAGTCTCTCCTTGTTCATTTCCGATGTGGGATTTATTAGTTAGTTTAACGGATATCTCTAGAGAGTTTCAGACTTCTGAACATGATAAATGCTGTAGGGATTTCTCCCCGTTGAAGCCTCAGTCTCAGAGGTTGAAGTCTGGGGATTAGGTGGTGACCGAGCGAAAGAGGTTCAGACTTCATACAAGAAGAGAGAAGAACTGTTTACAGAACAGAGACGCAAGGTAATGGACCAAGATCAAACTAATGAATCAGTCAATAGTTCTGCAAAATCAAGTTGAAATAATAATTCTCCCATTTCTCTTTGCAGGTGGACTTGAAAACTTTTGCAAATTGGGAAGATTCCCCTGAGAAGCTGATGATGGATATGACGTCTGACCCTAACACAGTAAGAAGGGAAGATCGCTAAATAAACACTACTTCACGTTTCGTTTTTCATTTTCCTTGAGTGGTTCGTTCTTCAACTTGGTACATGTCCTGGTTGTTCATTTAAAGAAAGAGAAGAATTAGATAAAGTAACCCCTCTGTACCAAATCCTTGCCGTTTTTGTACAGCAAGTCCCAACGTACTAGTGCCTATTCCAAACCTGGAACGTAAACTTTTCACACCATTTACTAAAGTTCTGCCCCAGAATCTTTTGAAGAGCGTTATGGGCTTATTGGCTTAAAATGGTTGGTGCAATTCATATAGAGAGTTAGATAAGTAGTTAGATAAGTAGATAGCTAACTACTAACGAGTTAAACCTTACCTTTAGATTAATAAATGTCTGGACAAGCCAGTTGAACCACGTTGGACCAAATATTTTAATTTGATGTCCTTGAATGGTTTTGTTAAATTATTATTTGTTTTTTGATTTATCTTTTATTACGTCAAGATTGCATTATCAGCAACAAGTGAAAACTTTAATAGTTAATTTTTTTTGTTTTTAATTTTTATTGATTTTAAACTAATTTTTTAAAAATTCTAATGCATCATATTTTGACTGAACAGATGAAACCTACCTGCTAACTAGAAACAAAGACGGCAGAAGTTCTTCAAAAGGATGTGAAATCCAATAGTAAGCGAAAAATTTATTACGATGAAACAAGTGAGAGAGCCCCACTTTACAGTTAAAATGTCTCAAACTCCGGACGCATAATTCAAAAGACAAATTAGAGAGCCTCGACAAATATAACACACATAATTTCGAACCAACACTCAGCAAATACACCACAAGATGAAAAACTTTGATAAAAATGCTTTCATGTAATTTTGATACAAATAATAATAATATACATTGGACCTATATTTATCTCTTCTTCTCGTTCACTTCATTCAGGTTCTTCACCTCTGCCATTTTTTTTCTGCAGCAAACAGGATTCAGATCACGATAAGCTTCTGATCACAAGTTTTTCGTTTTCACACAAGCAAAAAGAAAGGAAGAAAGTGAATAATATGCACAGTTACGATTGACCAACTACTGCAACATTCTTAAGAGGAACAAAACTGTAATGAAAAGTGCAAAACCATAATGAGAAATCAGGTATTCGCATTGGTTATAAATTGAAACTCATGATGTTGGGGACAACTTATTTATTCTGAAACTTATATATCTATTATTTTGTGAAACATGCAGCACATAACTATTTTCTTGAATTGAAACCCACAAGCTTATGCAAATATAAAAATCAATTTAAGCAAAGCAACAAGGAAGCTTAAGAAAGTACCATGAACTTGTTTGGTATTTCCTTTTCCACCCTGATGATGTGCTTGAGACATTGGCTGCTGGATGCGTGGAGAACCCTTTCCATTAGCACCAGGTAAGGAATGTCTTTTCTTGATGTAGTCTCTGTCCTGCACATCTGGGCTTGATCTTGGTGAATTGTTGGCGTTGACCTTTGCTCTTGCAGATTCTGTGGCTTGCATGAAATGGGGAAGAGAACTACCACTATTAGTATCTCTTGGTTCCTCATCGGTAGGGTCAGGTCTCGTTGAACCAAAAGAATTGCGCCTCTTCCCATTTTCTTCATCTTTAGCTAATTGTTCTACGCTACTTCTTGCGTGAGACTCATGGTTTAGATTTGATCTCTTATCTGCTGATAGTGACTTGCGTTTTTGGTTAGAACCACTCCTTTGAGTTCTGCTCTTTTTGCCTGCCACAGATATCTGGCTTGAAGGTGTTCCTTGTGATTCAGGAACAGTTACATGACTTCTTGGTGAAGCTTCAGGGGATGACCTATAAGCTTGACTACCTGTCTCTGAGTCCAGCTCTCTCTTAACCTCGTATGGACTTGTCTTTGGCTTCAACTCTGCCTGAGTGGACTCAACAGCTATGTTGGAATTCTCAGATTTACCTTTGACATCATTGACTAGTTGAGGTTGATCAATGTCGGAATGAGTCACACCTGAAACCAGTTCAACAAGTTCATTCTTGTTTCCGACGCGTTCTTTGCTGCTAGATTTGCTAGTTTCTTCCTCTGGAAACTTGTTTTCATGCTCCTGTTCTATGACTCCAACTTCAGATATATCAGGAGAATCCAGGGTTGAAGTTACCGAAAGCTCAGTACCACATTCAGATCCAACATATTGAACCCTGGAATTTTGTGGAACCAAGTTTTCAATCGTGTTAGGCTCCTTTCCCCGAACAACATTCCCTACTTTAGCATCCATATTTGGTTCAAATTCACCCTCCTGATGAGGTGAACTGATTGATCTATGTGAATTTGTTGAAGTTAACCCTTCAAATTTTGACTGGGCAGCAATAAATGCGGGATTGCTGGACTTGCTTGATCCCACATTGGATTTCTTAGCTTCAGTCTCCAGTTGTTCACAGGCAGATCGTTTCATTAAGCGTTTGGGTTGATCATGTTTACTTTCTGTTTCTCGCTTATGAGAAAGAGAAACTAGTCCAATTTGAGAATTTAAATCAGAATATGCACTTTGGTTTGTAAGGGAATTGATTCCTGTTGATGCATTCTTCACATCAGATGAGATGATCACCTCAGGTTGAAGCTCATCAAAATCCTTGACCACTGAAGAACTTGGATTGGTTTCATTGGACGTGAAGTTGTCGGTATTAAGTGTTATCAAGTTCTCTTCGTCATGAGATGGCAAAATGGCTTCCCTGGTATCAGACTCAGAAAAGCGTTCATATGCAACTTTATTTTCCACGGGAAAGGAAGACGTGTCATTATTCTCTCTTTCCAATTGCTCAGTCATTAACTGTGGATTTGGAGATGGTTGTGTTGACAGAACCGACATCCACATCTCCAACCAGTTCCAAGCAGAATTAGGCTTCATAGGATCACATTTGATGCAAATATGTTTGGTCTTGGGGGTTGACGCCATTAGCTTCCAAATGAAATAGAATTCAGTACACATTGGATACTGAAACAGATATAAGTTGCAAGCCATCAATCACTCATACCTGTTGAGCAAACCTGTTGCTGAGCAGATTCGCAATGGAAGTATACGTGACATTTGGTTTGGTTACCTGGTTTTCTTTCTCCTGAAACACGACATGAATCATTCGTTAAAAGGGATAATAAATGCAGTCTGCAAAATCCAATTACAAAGAATATTGTGCATAACATATTCTTTGTAAGGCCTTTTATTTTACAGGGGAAATATGCAGCAGACCAGTCAGAATGTGCATGCAGGGGTGTGGTTGCATGTCCACGTTACTTGAGGCATCTTTCTTGCAAAATTTACTTACCTCCAAAAGTGAAATTCAAGTTATAATGAACCTTGAGATTTTCAGTGTAAAGGCCTCAAGGATTTAGTGCCTCACCACATGAAACAAGGGAAATTGTGTTAAAATAGAAAAGAAAAGATAAAAGATGATGGAAGTCAGTACATTCTGAAAGAGGTGCCTGAGTGTAGTCCGTAGAAGTTTCAAGTAAAAAAGATATTTATTTGAGAAGAGCAGTATTACCTTGGTTTTTGCATCAGACTCCAACAACAAACGGGACTGATGAGCTCTAACAAGGGCTTGCATTTTGACAATGGCTTGAACACATCGTAGAGCTCCCATGGCATGTTGACGGACTATGTGCCCACGTACAGCAGCTTGTAGCTTGATTACATTCCTAAGCTTGAGGAGTTCGTTTTTAGCCTGAAAGAATTGAAATTAAATTTTTCAACAGCTAGTCCAGTAAACTTTATATTACACATTTCGGGGAAAAGAAATCACAATTACCAAAAGCCCTCTGATGGCAGTCTGTATGATGCAAACAGCGGACTCTTCTGGATGGACATCTACTTCTCCTTCACCGCTGATGACAACAACCGTCTCCGATGCTTTTCCTTCATCCGAGGTGACAATATTTTCCTCAGATGCTTTTCCTTCATCCTTGGTGACAACATTTATCTCAGATGCTTTTTCATCCTCAGTGGCAACAATTGTCTCTGATACTTTTCCTTCATCCTTTGTGACAACAATTGTCTCTGTGGCTTCTGGTACTGCTGAATTTGACAACTGTGGTTTCTCATCGGTGCATTGTTTAACTGAGATTTTCTCTGGAACAAAGGAGGTATCTGGAACTTGAGACTTCAGATTGGCAGACTCTGGACTCTCCTTACTAGCAGAAGAAGGGACTTCAGAGATCACAGTATTGTTTAGAACCCGATGACGAGCAGATCTCTTCCTGAAACTCCATCCACGTTTATCACTTGTGCTCTTGTTCTGTAATGAAAGTTAACTTCTATCATAAATCATCTCGATAAGTACAAGCATACCACCAATGACCTTATTAGCCCCAACTCAATCTAAATTTCACGAGTGCCCCAAATTTAAAAACTTTGTACTTAGCTGTAACCCTTATGGACAGAGAAGGTACCATTTTCAGCATATGTTATAAAAGCAGGATTCAAAAGTTTATTGAATCCTCTTAAAACAACTTAGAAGGGAAGTGCAAACAGACATTATCTATGAAGTTGCCCACATTAATGGTTGCAGTTTTACTAAAACCATTGATTCATTTTCAATTGGCACTACCAGCTCAAATTAGTACATAAACTTAAATAAGCAGCAATTGTCACATGGACCCTCTGTTCCAACACCCCGGAACCAGTTTTCCAGGCATCCCTCTTGAGTGAATCCTTCTGAAACTCAAAATAAACATTTGAAAAAGGCAGAGTTTTGCCTTCAAAGGACTATTATGATCACAACACTTCAAAACAGGCATAATATTGAACTACACTAATAAAATCTCTTGAATTGCATAATTGTACCAAGATAAGTAGGCCGAGACAGTTGACCTTACAGTTTTCCACAATCTCGATTAGTGCAAATACCTGGTAAGTAGTGTAAGTTACCATTTATAGATCTAAGTTTAAGTATTCCAAACTCTTGAGCTATAAACGAAACATGATCACGCATTCTGAATGATCTATATACCAGACTCCTCACCTGCAAGATAAGCTTAATCAAGCTTTCACATAGAACAGATTCAACATGAAAGAAACTAAATCAACTATCGTTTTCTTCGCAGCCAATTCCTATGCTCCACGTAGGTTCCAAAACAGAATCATTATCCGGAACTTAATCCAACAATATAGAGAAACAAAAGAAACTCTTAGTGGGAAAAAGAATTAAGACATTCTTCTACAAACAACAGAACAAATCACGGTAAAAGTGAACAAGTTCATTCATCATCTTCTTCTTTTGAATAGTCTCGTCACCCAAGTTAAGTAGGAAGTTCTAAGAATAACACGACAACAACATAACACCAACTGAGAACATCATCAAATGCGAATCGAAACAACACATCCAAACCTCGTAGAACGAGAAAAAACGGAGAGCGCTTAACAAAATCTCAACAGAAAACGAGCACTGTTTGAGTTGACCAATCAGAGTTATAAAACATACCTCAGATTCCGGGAGATCATCTCTATCAGCTGAATCGCCACCACTGCACGCGATTATCTTCAAGCAAGCACTAGATCTTCCCATTATTTGCTCCTCTTATCCGTTACACTTCTCACTTCTCTTCTGTTCACTCAGTCTCATACACTCAGTCTCTCTCTCTCTCTCTCTCTCTCTCTCTAGCTTCTTTCCGTTTCAGACGGCAGCATCTATTTAGGTGTCAAGTTGTTGGAAATTGTTGTAAAAGAGAATAACGGAGCTCAAGACCTTGGTTTAAATGTAGTTAATTCTTGGGTCTGGATTCCGCCGTTTATTAAAGTCCGTTAATTAATCATCCGTTGGTAGAGAATGGAGTATATTAAAGCTGTCAGATCCTTAAAATGTCTTTTTCTTTTTTATCCACTTACTTTCGATTATTATTTCTTTCTTAGTGGTTGACTGGATCTACAAATATGCATATATATCTTATCGAGATTCGCGAGAAATTACTAACTCGGGTTCGGGTCATAGACAATATCGTGTTGTATTAGGTTTCGGGTTCATTAAAAAACCTGCTATTAATTTGGTTTGTTAAAAGTTGTCCCCTCTGGTCCCATTTAGCTTAAAATTAATAAATTTGAGTTGATAGAATCTTGAATTAGACTTTTTTTATTAATAATATAATTTTAAATAAACTTGTTTGATAAAAATAAAATTATGTCATCTTTGTTTTTAAAAAATTTAAAATATATATTTAATCTAACTTAAATTAAGTTCAATTAGGTTCGAGTTCAAACCTCATGTTGGGTTCAGGCCTAAACATAAATTTTCATATTTAGAACTCAACATAATCCTCCTCTTCGCTTAAGTTATATTATGACCAATAAAATAATTGGTTTAGCTGAATTTAAATTAAAAATTATAATAAATTTGAGTTAACTTAAATTTAAATTAGTAGTTTCAAACTTAAAATCTAAAAACTTTCAAGTTCATTTTTCAAATAAATTTTTTTATCTTTTAATCGAATTCAACACAAATTCATATATATAAGAATGCCAATTTTGCCCCTGATTCGATCCGTTCGATTAGAACAACAAAAATGACGTCGTTTTATAAATTTCTTTAAAAAAAGTAAGGATGTGTTGGACCGGCCCGCAGACCATCCAAACAAAGGTCATGCCGTAAAATCTAAATTTAAGTTTGATTATTTTCCATTTAATTAAAATTTAAGTTTAATTAGTACAAATAAAATTTGATTCATTAATTTTAGAATAAAATTTTGTATCATTCATACTAAAGCAACTATTTTATCATCAATTTAACTATTTTTAGGGATTTTAAATTTTTTAAAATATATAATTAGTGATTTAATTTTTTATTTAATATAAAATATTTTCCACTGCTTATTTAATTAAGCCCAAGAATATATGAATGCACAAGTGTCTTGATGCGAAAACATACCTTAATTATCAGATTGTAAGCCTAAACCAAAATTAAAAAGGATTAAAATAAAGATAGATTTAAGAAAGTAATTAAATATCTGAAAACTATATTTAATTTATCTTCAACTAAAATAATAAAAAAAAAAAGAATATCCTAAAGCAAAATACAAAAGAGAAAAAATATATAATATGAAAAAAAAAATATGACAGCTGATAAATTGTGAAAAAATATCGCGAGATCAGGGACAGCCGATAAATTGAAGAACAAGAAATCGTAAGAGGTAGGAGTTGGGAGTGGGACCCAGCAGGGATTTCCATGTGAGAAAAAAGATTAGGAATATGTTACAAAACGGGGTCATATAAGACACGAAACGGAGGCTGTTGGGCAAAAATGAATCAAAAACACTTCGTCACCTAATAATTTAGAGCCACGTTGTACCTAAAACGAAAATTAGAACATCGATCCTGTTGAACAACCCTTTTGTCCGAATTGCCACGTAGACAGTTATAGGCGTGACACGTACCTAAACATGGGATCACGTACCCAAAATGCTATGGTATGGTATGGTATTCTGAAATACGGTATGCCATGTATGGCCACTAGTTAAAAGAGTTGGATGCGAAGAATCTGTCATGAGATGGGCCCATATGATATGACACTTATTCGCTTTCGAATTGGATCAGGCCTAATGAGTGTCTAATCAATAATCATCAGTTGTTTGTTTAGCTTAATTGTACTTAGTCAAGACAATGATGAGGGATTACAAGTAGGTCCAGGTGTAGTTAATTATTGCCACTTCTTCGTCCCAATCCTAGCTAAATTAATATGTACAGCCTAACCTTATCTTCTCCGTTTTTTTTTTTCTTTTTGGAAAAGTATTTATTTATTAAAACAACATCACAATTAAAGTGTCTACAAAAAAGTAGCATGTTCCAGCTAAGAAAATTAAGACATCTAGTAGTTGATTTAGATAATAAGTAGGCTGCCATATTTATATGCCTTAGAATCCATTTAAATGTAAAGAATTGAAAAATATATGTTGTTAATTTATATTTTTTTAATATCACTCCCAACTCATTAATGTCAGTTCTTGATCTATAGAAATTCTGCACCAATTGAAAACAATCTGTTTCCATCTCAACTGACGTGAATTCAAATTGTATCAATTAAAATAAGGCTTCCTTGAATAAGATAGCTTCAACAATAAGAGGATTATAATTTGATATAGAAAAACCTGAGAGACATTTAACAAACTCACCTTTCTTTTCTCTTATTACTAAGTAATATGACATGGCCCCTAATTATATTGAATTGCAGCGTCAAAATTGCACTTCACAGTTTCAACATTTGGGCCTAACCAACAGACAACAAGTCTATCAGCACTTGTTGTTGGACAGAATTTCTCCTCTTCTTTCCTCTAACGTTTGGCGTTCATATATTTCATATAACAACACTCTACCTAAAAATGAAACCAGTTTAATCAATTTAACTATAAAAATTTTGAACTGGTTAATTTTTTGATTCAGTTTTAATTTTTTTGATTTAATTTAGTTTAATAAAATTTGTTATTAAAAATCGATCAATTGATTAATTAATCGGCAAATTTTTATAAACTAATTAATTTGTATAATCTAATTAATTTTCATTTCATGGTCTCTTTATTTAATTTAACTTTAATATTTTGATAATATTTTTTAATCATTTTCTAAGTTCTTCAATTTTACTTAACCTTTAAATCATTTTATAACAGTTTACTACTAGTTAAATTTTTAAAACTTTAAGACTTTTGTTTTGCCGGTTTAACTTCTGGCTTAGTTTTGAAAAAAATGTCCAATAATATTACAAATAGGATTTTTAAAAGGATACATAATTATCTTTAAATTAATAAATAAAGCTGTGCCGTAACTAGTTGACGAAACTCCAAAGTTATTTGATTTGGTTTAATAAGAAATTTATTTATTAGTTGGATGTGTCTATCATTTTACTATGCTAGATTCTTAACTGGGCACCAAATTTAAGGGCAAGAATTACAACCGCAGCAACGTTTTCATCATATTAAACCTAAAAGTTTGTAGCTGAGGTTTGAAGCTAATAAAAAACAAACGAACAACCTTGTTGTCCGGTTCTCCTATGAGAATTATATAATAACCTTAATTTTTATCCCATCGGATCGAACTGGCGCTGGCAGATTTTAGGTACAACGGCAAACATGACTGTCCACCACTTGGAGTTTATTTTTAGTGGCAGAGTCCAAGTCCAAAAGCCCCACCTCACATGGGAGGCAGTGACATGATGACGATATAGCAAAGATCAAACGTTGTTTTCGCAAATTTCCTTATTGGCCAACGGTACTATTGTACTCCACGAAAGACGTAACGACTAACGACGGCACGTCACGTAGATATACATAGGTCTCCAGGATTCAATAAGTTCCTTCACATGCAACTACTCAGGTTTGAGGTTTCTGTGAGCTACGACGAGCCTACCTGTGAAGGCCATGGCCATACCCAAGTCCAGAGGATTAGGACAGTGGTCTCCATTTTGGGCGCACGCTTCCTAAGGAAAATACTTTATTTAACACGATTCACGATGTTAAATTGATGATTGTTATTTTTTAATGTGTATTGTAAATTTTTAAATAATAAATTTAGTATATTTTAATTTTGACCAATTATATTAAATTTTTAAATACATTTTAAAAAATGATTATATTTTAAAAAAATGCAAATTGTATGTTTTAAATAAATCATTTAACAAAATGTACAATAATAAGAATATAAATGACTTATAAAGCACATATTCAAATAAACAATAAGTTTAACTAAAAATGATCCATTAAGCTTGCCTCACGGTCTTTATAACGATCCGAACTTGAAACACTTTTTGAGTGTTATTTGAAAACTAAGGAATCGTATGGTTCTATTTTTATTTTTCTGTTGTAATTTTTTTAATTTTTTGTTTACTTTTTTAATAAAATAAAAATATGTTTGATTGTTAATATCAATATAATTATATTTTTATCATTAATTATTGGTTCTGCCAGATTTTGGCTGAACGGAATGTTGTTATTCTGTTCCATGTACTGATCACTTGCGAAGCTCTCGATGCTGCGTTACCTGCAAAACAAGACAAGGCACGTCGGGGGTGATGTCCCGATTAG